>APFE030680671.1:50642-113555 GCA_000404065.3 Pinus taeda
CTCATCTTGCTTTTTCTTGATTTTAGGAGCTCGATCTTGAAACGACTGTAACTCTGTACTTTCGGATCTTTAAGTTCTGAAATTGTGACCTATAGTATCCCTCTGTGTCCTCTTTCCAATGCCACCAGTTTGATCCAAATTGGATTCTCCAAGAAAATGTTATGCACAATCTCCCAAGATGACCAGATTATATACTAGTTCAGTAGAGCGAACTTGTACGACGTTCCACGAGTCACTGTTTCGACCTCTGGCTCTAAAAAATATATAGAAGAAACTACAGTCCGACCTCTTTCTACACCTTTTTACGAAATTTCAATCCAATGCTCAGAGAAAAAATTATGACAATTTTCCCCAGGTCAACTGTTTGGAATGTAATTCAGGAGTCTGCAAAAAGACCAACTTCCTCAGATCATATCTCCACACATATAGTGAAAAATGCTCTGAAATTCGGACCCGAGATTTAGCGTGATGTCTTTTCAAATGGATTTTTTTTTCAAATTCTGAAACGTCGCAGAAACAAAGTTATAGCGAAAATTCCATGATGACCTGTTTGGAGCAGTGAAACCCTAGAATCCAAGGCTTTGATACCAAATGTTATGAAACCAGCTCAAGAAAAGATAGATCAACGCCTTAGAATTCAGCCTCTTCGAGGGGGCAACCTCCTTTACATTACATAAATGAACAATTCTTGGATGATACAAATGAAAAGACCTCCTTTCTAAATATAGGAGTCTAAGGGGTCATAACATAATTAGAGCCGACATAACAGTAATAATGTAAGGGCACAATAATAACAATAGTGGGCTTCTATGGGGCACAATAGTAACAATATGGGCACTACATGGGTACATCAATATAATAAGTGGGTTGTACTAATAACAATAAGGGGTTACACTAGCAGTATAGGGGCCTAACATTGCCTCCCTTCGGCTCTGCACTACCTTCCGTCTCCGCTGCACAATTCACCTGCCCAGCACATCGAATACCCTTTCCAACTCTGCCACCCTCCCTTATTCCTCCCTCTGCCACCTTGTCAGCCCATCTCCCATGCATTCAAGGCAAAGGACACCACACTCCTTGCCTTGAGCATGTGGGGTGTGGTTGTAATAATCGCGGTTGTATCAACCATGTCAACTCAGGCCTGGCGCCTTTGACACCTTCCCTAGGAAAATCTTGGATATGTCGGACTAATGTTTGTTGTGTATCTGGTTCTATTAGTGGGAGCATTATCCAAGGTTGCTCCAACCTCAATGAGATGTCTTTTCTTTTTTTTAGTCATCAGGATGTTTGGTTTCCCATATCAGTCTTTTCTCTTTTTGTGATTATAGTTTTTCTTTCCCATATCATTTTAGAATTTGGATATACAACACTTACAATTAAGAGATATGAACCTAGGAAAACCTAATTTCCTAGATTGCAGGGCACATTTTGTGCAACATATATTGTTTTTCTCCCATATTAGCATATTAATATAAAGGTATCTAGCTTAAACAATCCAAAACTAACACTTTTCAAATCACTAGGTCACAAGCCACCATCCGTGTTGCATGTGCTTACCTTTTTTTTAGAGGAGGGTGGGGTTCGTTAGCATATTTTGCCTTTTTAACATGATGAACATATTATTACAAAGTTATTTAGCTTAAACGATAACCAAAGAAAAACATGTTTTGTAACACTGGATCAAAAGGTTCCTTTATAAGGTTTCACAATATATGGCCATGTCTTTCAAAGAGTTTGAAAGTTTGATGGTAATTGAAACAATCTAGGGTATTCATGAGTAAATAGCAGTAATTACCATTTAAAAAGGTGGAAGCACGTGTTGCAGTTGGTAGAAGAATTTTAAAGAATGAATCTCATGCTTTTATCAAACTATTGTTGGTATGATAAAGATGGAAATATTTTTTAATCTAGAAAGATTAGGAGGTGGGAAAGGAGGAGAGGTGCAAGTGTTTAGGGTCCAAAAATAGAGTTTGTAGCATAGTAGGTTACATTTCAGAGTAGGGGGCTACAATCTTACTCATGCATAATGGAAGTGGTGGTCTTACTCATGCTTTATGATAGTGGTGGTCTTACTGATGCCTGATGATAGTAGGTATCCAAGAAGAATTTGTAAACACGTTGTTCAAAGATATATTCACATGGGTGTCGAACATGAGCCATGTTGAAGTTGAAATGGGTGGGGATAGGAAAAAAACCAATGGAGGATGACACTTTTGACAAATAGTACTCGTAGAAGTAACATACAGAAAATAGGTTGCAGAAAAATAAAGGTATGAAGTTACTTCCTCTAACATTGGTCATTATATACACAATATGAAATATCATGTAGTCATATGGAAATTCATGGGCATTTCTCCCTCTAAGAAGGATTTATTAGGATGGGTTAAATCTAAATGTAAATCTGATGCTCATGTTAATATAATATTAGAAGGATTATTTATGGCCATATTTACTTATGTTGAGCATAGAGACAAGATCTGAAGAAGGGCCATACTCTTTCAACTTGGTGGGTTTACATTTGTGTCATTGGACATAACAATTTTCTCCTTAAAAAGGAAGATTTCACAAAAGCATTAATAATGATTCACTTGTATTCCTTATTTTAAGAGCTACGAGAGAAAAAAACACTAGAAGGAAAAGGACATACCCTTGGATCGTTTGTCAGAATCCTATATGTAACCAAGTATTGTAGATATACCTGATCTGCAATAATATTTTTTGATATAAACATCTCATTATCTTTACCATAATCTTGGATTATGAACACATTCCCTTGAGATGTCAAAAATTCCATGAACATGCCAACTTGCTCAAAGGAAGAATCTATCGAGATCAAAGATATGAGTATAGATAATGACACAACTAGATTCAGAGGATGTTTTTAGTAGTTAAACCATTTGCAAGATGTAGAAGGTTGAAAAATAAAGTCATAGAATAAGCACATAAGACAAATAAATGTGATGGACACACCTTGAAAAATATGTCTTGGAAATGATGGAAAGGATATAAGGTCTTAGTGTTGAGTGTGAAAGGGGTTTTTGGGGAATTTTTGCTTCTATGGTTTCTCAACTAGATGAGGTTTAAAGTAATGATGGAAACCATTAGAGTCATATCAACTAACTACATTGTAATAGGGGTTCAAAATCAAGGGCACATCATCCATTATTAAGGCTTTCCTAATCCTACCCAAAAAAAATTCCCTTTTGGACTTTTTCAAGATGCTAGGATTAGTTATACAAAGGTAGGATTGGATCATAGGAGGAGACATTTCTCTGTGCCTTACGTCTTCAGATTAAATTTAGTTTGGAGGGCCAAGAATTAGTGGTATGGATTCTATTTTCTTTTTATGAAATATGCTAAGCATTTGCAATATGTTTTGATCTGTTGACCTTTGGCTGCTTACAATGTTTGTGCAACCTATCTTGCATATAGTTGAAGTCCTTTTTTTATTGTTCTCTATTTTTACCATTTGTATTTTTGCAACAACTGGGTGCTACTCACCAACTTCCTTGAATTGTTGTACTGCATCTTGTTAATTTCCATTTACAGTGGCATATCTTATAGTCACTTTGGCGGGATTTTCGTTATTGTTTTTAAAACAAATATGTATTTCGATTGTCTCTAACTTACTATGGAAAGTCGTTCACTTTACAAATCTATATAAAAATTATTTACTATTGTACTTGAGTGTGATCATTGTTGCATTGTTGTCAAGTGCACATTTGCATGCCTATTGAACTGCAATTATCACCATGGGCTTGATGTGCCCATTAGTGCATCACACCTTTGTTTTGAATTGGAGGAGAGGTAAATTTATTTTCAGTTTATCTATATTTAATTGGAAAAGTTTTCTATTATAGTTTTTTAGAAGTGAAGGATGAAGCAGGTCTTATGGAGATTGTTTACATATGGGTTAGGAGAACTTGAACTTGCACTCTATTACAATAATCTGAATAAGAGAGAAAACAACAAGAAAGAAGAAATAGACATGCGTGGAGTATGGTATTAGTCCAAGCTAGATTTATTGTTTAGCAGTACGTGTAGACTTCAAGCATTATCTTCATTGGGTGAATTTTAGCCACACAAACAAAACCAACTTCTCCTATTTTTCTCTCAACCTCAACATTAGTGCCTAAAAGGGTCATACCTCATCAAACCATTAGTTCAAGCATGGGCCATACCTCACTTTCCCAATACTCGTAGCATGGGCATGTGTTGTCATTTGTAGAAGGAATATTGAATGGTGCCTTGACATATAGTTAAATGTAAAATGCAAACAATCACAACATACATGCCCAGTACTCAACATGGACATGTGTTGTCATTTAAAGAAGCATGATTATGCACAACAACTCATGGATGTTGAAGAAAATTGTAGTTTAATTATTCTAAATTTTGGAGTTTACAAGGCATAATTTGAAAAAACTATTGAGATTAGTAGGTATGTGCTAAACTTAAAAGTTTGAGTTATACAATTTGCAGAATTTAGGTGTTCAAAAAGTTTAAAAATGCATTTTAAACAATAAAAAATCTGAAATTTTGCTCCACAAGATCGCATTTAGTTGTTGAATTCCACCGATATGTCATAGTCATGCCAGCCATAATCTTGGTGCGAGTCAAGAAGGCGACATCATCCTGTAGATTCAATTTTTTGTCTATCTCTTTGAAGTTGTCCTCTCAGTTGTATTGACCTAATTGGTAAAAGCAACAATGTGAAAACTTATCCATTTTATCTTTGAAACTTTCTTGATTTTCCCAAATTATTTATTCCTTTAGTGTACCTTTGCACCTTTAGGGGCAATTCAGGGAAAATTTTAAGGGCGGAAATTTATCTTAAAGTTTAGAAACCATAGCAAATTTCACTATTTTCTAATAATATGCAATCTGTATAATGTTTGATGATATCCTTGTAAACATATTCAAATTTCTAATGATTTTGTATATCGTCTCTATAAAAAATTTACAATATAAAAGGTAAAATAATTTTATACTATAAAATTTGGGCGAATAGTTTTTGGAAAAAATGGAAATTGGTGAATGATTTTTTTGGAAAAAACATGGAAAAATAGCTCACCTACAAATACTAGCCCCTAAATCCTTCCTTAGCAATTGCTAGTATATTTTATTGGTGAAGTGATGGACAAGCAATTCTAAAATATCAATTAAATATATATAAAACCTAAGTATGTGTTTGATGTCGTCTGCAGTTTTGGGTTTACGAGAAATTTGACTACTTATCATCGGATTCCATCGATAAATAAAATGACGTGATGTTACCAGCAAAACCACCATAAAATAAATGATCTGAAAAACTTTCATTTGAGGACTTAGGTGTTGAAGAAGTACACACATTCTTACCAAATATTTGATGATACAATCAATCAAAGATTTTGTGGTACACATGGAATCATTGCAAAATAAAAGGTGAACCAATTAAAATTGAGATAAATTTATTAAAACATCATTAAAAATAATAAAATTCAATTTCTAATGTTAAACTATGGAGAAAGGTGCAATTTTTTTGGTCAAAGCAAACTAATAGTTGGTCAAGCAAAAAGGTAAACACAATATATCTTGAAACTTAACACAATATATCTTGCTTGTCACACATATAACAAGTCACACATATAAAAAGAGCCACGAGGTGGGATGTCTTATTTGCACACATAAATTGTTTGCATGTAGTTTTTAGTTTATTTGGTTGAAATATTATATATCAACATACAATTATTTGAAACAAAAAAACTTCATTGAAAATTTATATGAAGCTATATTGAATATATTTTTTTTTTCTATATTCTAATAAATTAATTTTAAATTTAAAAATTAAATTAAAATATTAAAACATCAATACTTTTAGATTTTATGGTTTATTTATTTATTTATTACATATCTTCTATATATTTATTATTAAAAATATAAAAATAAATTATAACACTTTGTAATCTTTATATATATAAAAAGTAGCTTCACATTGAATTGGTGGTGTCTATCCCAAAGTCTCACTATTTGCATTATTAGATTGTGTTCTATAACTTGATTTTCTTTTTTATGTTGGTTCACTTTATTTATTTTAAAAGATAAATGATGGAAACTTGCTCTATAACTTGATTGATTTTCTTTGTTAGGTTGGTTAACTTTATTTATTTTAAAAGATAAATGATGGGAAATCTGTGACAAAGGAAGTAAGTGTTCATTCCAAGTCTATTAATAAATTTGTTTTTCCTGAAGCATTCTTTATTATACTTTTTGGACCTAAACATGATGGGAATTTGCAAAATATTAAACAAAGTAGACAAAAATATTAATGTATTTTAACATGTTATGATAAAAAAACTAATACAATATTTGCAAATGTCCAATTTGAAATGATAAGCATTTTTCCACAACCCTGGAAGCGTCATTTTGAGCACCTTATGTCCTATGATTGACAAAATAATCCCTCGCACTAGGATTTTTAATAATAAAAAACTTCCACACTCATTAACATAAGTAACACTTAAATTACAAGTAGAAAACTCAATAACTGTCATCACATTTTCATAGGTAAAATAAATTTGAAATTCTCCCATATCAAATTTGAAAAATCAAGAATAGAACAAATTAAAAAGCCTTTATTACCTCAAAATACATAATGGTATCCCATATATATAAGAATTAATTATTCCAACTAAGATGATAAAAATGTCTATATAAATTTACAATTCACACTAATTAAATAGTTGAAAACAATAATAGACATTAGAAGATTAACATTTTTTCATTAAATTTACCATAATCTCTAATAAATAATTAATTAGTACATCTGCTACAGCAATTTTACACTTAAAGATATCATTGTTATCAGAAAGATTACATTGCCTCTCTAAAATTACAGTTAAAACTTCAAATCAAAAAAAGCACGACGCCATTTTCAATGGTGTAAATATGAAGCAAATAAGACAAACACACACTCAAAAAGTATGAAGCACTTACACCCAACACATCAAATTGTGTAAATCCTAATACCATTGTAACCCTAAAAGTTTTATCATTAATTTTATAGTAATCTTTTCTTAACCAATTTATCATTAATTTCATAATAATAGATCCTTAACCAATTTATCACAATTAATTGTTACAATGAGACGTATCCTTCAATCCCATAACCAAGAATGCTCGAAATTCACAGACATTATAAAAAAATCTTTATGAGAATCTTATACCAATTCTATTTATATAGAAACAACAGGGATTGTGCGACAGCTAGTCCCTGGCCTAAGCAGGAGGAACAGGGGAACTGGAATCGAATGAGCACTTATGCTTCAGCGCTTTGTAAATGTTGATGGTGCTCAAGGCAATATGAGACATTGACAAACATAATTCAAAATAGCAGAAGAGGTGAGACTAGTGGAAGCAGGAAAAACATAGTGAAAGAATAGCAGAAGTGTTGATACTAGTGAAAGCAGGAAAAACATAGTGAAAGAAGGCATGCATGTTGTGGTTATATGATACTCTTAATCACGTGTGGAGTCTTTTATACATGCATTAATGTGGGAGGAAGTATGTCAGATTTATTAAGGAGAAATGCTATTTGACCTAGATATTGTTAGGCTAAATCTAACCATAGAACTATTGTTGTCATAACAATTTTCCTCTTGTTGTCCTAAGTAATGGAAATGGAAATTCCAAAGAATGAAGCACTGAACAAGCTACAATTTTTTATGGGTTCAAGAAGAATCACAAAACTATTATTGTCAAAATCAGAATCAGAAGACTTGTTCAAACAATACACTTGCCAGAAAGACATTTTCCGTACAACCCACCATTGCTAGATGTATATGAGGAGGAACAACTTGGATCATTGAAGCATTGGATCGGAAGTGGCTTGTTCCAAGATGGATACCTGAGCTTTCTTCCTCAAGTATCTTTCTTTCATGCTTTTTCCTCCACAGCACTATTGTTGTCATAATAGTTTTCTAATCAGAATCAGAAGACCTGCCGGAAAGACATTCTCTGTATAGCCCACCATTGTTAGATGTAACTAACTAGTGTGCTATGAACCATGAACCTAGATATGAAAAGATAATCTGGAAAACCAAGCGATGTCCATATGGAGAGATATGACAAGATAATTAATGTCCAACAAATAACAACAAATAGGTACATGATATATGCATATCTATAATATGTTGAGAATCCAAAAGCTAAATTCTGACTCCTAAGAGCATGGAGAAGTGAAACAAAGCAACGATTCACATAGATGCAAGTGCAACAAAGAAAGTTTTTGCATCTATTCATCATCCATAATCAACAAAGACAACTTGATAGTGTATAAGAATGATAATATTCAACATCTAGCCAACAAAATAAGGGCACAAAACAATAAGTCGAAAGCTCACAAGTTGATGTATTCAAAAATGGATAACCAAGACATTGTAACCACAAGAAGCTCAAGTTCAGGGAACCTTCGCTAGAAAATAACTATTGTTACAAGCATCTCGATAATACATAGGTTAATCTCTTATCCACATGGAAGTCATAGTACACCAGTGATCACCTTAATAGACCAGAGATTCCAAAAGTTGCAGACTTAATACATTTGCGAAATGCCAACCTATTGTGTCAAATCTTCTGGGGTCTTCACCTCATACATCATATGAATTCACTCGACTTGTCTAGGGCTATTGTTTATCAAGTGGGTAGTGCAGAACGAGTGTCTTCTTGCAACTAATAGCTATTTAAATCGCGTAGTAACTTTGTAATTGCTTTTATTGAGCTATTTGGCTAGAGTCCTATTCATGACAGAGACGAAATCTCAGACTTGAAATGTGCTTGAATTTCAGTCCAAAAAAGAAAGTAATATGAAGATTTCCATTTCCATATATAAAAGCACCTATATTATGTTTTTCAATCTCTTTATGACCTTAGTGCCTTCCGTGGGTTATTAAGTCGAATATAGCAAAAATGGGGCTTAGCGAGATGATTCTTTAGATCACTCAATCATAAAATGAAAGTAAAAGCACATGGATATGAAATGATATTAAGCAGCCCAAACAAACCTTTATTCCAAAGTTGAAAGTACAAAGTTTGGAAATATTGAAACTAACCTTTATACCAAAGCTGAAAGTACAAAGTTTGGAAATATTGAAACTGAAAGCATTCAAAGTGATGACAAATTGCTTGCACCTTCTCTCACCAAGTCCAAGGATGGAATCAAATGATCATCAAGTGGGTAGTGCAGATCAAGTGTCTTCTTCAAACTATCAGCTATTTAAATCGCATAGTAACATTGCAATTACTTTTACGGATCTATTGGGTTAGAGTCCTATTCATGACAGAGATGAAATCTCAGACTTGAAATATGCTGCATTTCAGTCCAAAATAGCAAGCAATATGCAGATTTCCATTTCCATATATAAAAGCACCTATATTCTGTGCAAATATGTTCTTAAACCCCCATATGTACAAAAAACCCAACCCAATATGTTATGTGATGAAATCCAATAACAAATCTTTTTCAATGTGTTTACGACCTTAGTGCCTTACATGGGTTATTAAGTCGAATATACCAAAAATAGGACTTAGTGGGATGATTCTTTAGATCACTCAATCATAAAATGAAAGTAAAAGAAATAGATCATGGCTATGAAATGAGATTAAGCAGCCCAAATAAACCTTTATTCCAAAGTTGAAAGTACAAGGTTTGGAAATATTGAAACTGAAAAGCATTCAAAGTGACAACAAATTGCTTGCACCTTCTCTCACCATGTCCAAGGATGGAATCAAATGAACAAGGTGAGAGTGACCTCTAACTCATTGAATGTTGTGCTCTAGAGCATTCAATCAAAAGAAAAATAATGGAAGCAAACACTAGATAACTTAAGAAAATAATGATCCCAACTAAACTCTCCAGCTCTTTTAGAATGAGCTTAGGTTTGAAAAAGAAAACCCTAGAATATGCTTCAAGCCTAGCTATGAGATCAGAGAAACTTGCCTCGGGTTGGGGTTTAAGTGTGCCTCTTGTAGGCAACCATATGGAACATTGAAGACTTAAGTCTATATCAGATGAGTCCCTAATGCAGGTCCCTATCCTTCATTGCTACAGGGTTGGGTGAGACTGGGATGTGAAGGTTCTTAATTGATGGTCCCCAAGTGTGGGTACTTAGCTCATATCATGTAGTTAAGTTAGAAGGACATAACAAGAGAGGTAGGTCTCTCACAAAGCCCCGTTTCCTCCCCCATATCGACTGCGTTCGGTCTAGAACTTATAATCAGGTGGGAGTCGTTTCCTTTCAGATAACAAAAGCTACCTTCTCTATCAATAACTCTCAACCTATCTTGGTAGATTATTTCAGGACTTTCTCACCTCTCTCAATCTCTCAAATTGGTAGTGTCACCTCGTCCGCATAACATGTGCTCTGAAGCTTCCATAACCAAAACATGGCATTCCTTACCGTTTGATAGCTAGTCTCAAAAGTAGAAGCTCTGGGAACATCTAATAAAGATCTAGATCCCATTCACGCTAATCGATGCAATTGTTCATGTTTCTGTTTTACACCCTCCATCAAGTTATAAATTCATAGCAAGCAGATTAAGTTCCAAGCCTAGATATAACTGTAAAGATATAATAAGTATCGGGTGTAGTTATAGCGAATGCCTATCTAGGTGCAATTGATCGAGAACCAATTAGTTTAGAATGTTTGTCAATGAATGATAAGGCATTACTTTATTGAAGGTTGAAACGGGGTCAAAGATAGTAAGGTTTCAGCTCTTCCTCATGGTTAGGGAAACACACACACCTCTTGCTTGTCTAGTCCAATTGTTTCTCTAACTGGCTTGATTGGTCGATTGCTCACTAGACTATGTCTCCCCCTTAGGAAAAGTCAAGTTCTCCCCACGGTGAGAGAGAAAGGATACTATTGAAATAAAGGAAGGAAATGCTTTCCATTGCCTAGCACTATTATACTCATCGAGCCACAAGCAAGTAGGCGGCATTCAAATTCATTCCTAGCCTCCCCTCCCTCCATCTAGCTAGCCTTTCTGTATTAGTCATGGAGGCATCCATAATACCAGGATTCATATTGTCAGGGCTGACCATACGTCCAGAATTCCTATTACTAACCACCAGCTTCTACTGCAAGCAGCCAACAACAAATAGGCCAAGTAACACCCAAATCAAACAGGCAACCCATTGAAGCATAATCATAGACTGGTACATAAATAAAACCAATGAAGCAAGAGTGAAAAGAAAACAATATAGATTAGCAGAGCAAAAGAAAATATTACCTTCCAGAATGATTACAAAATAAGCCGAAATTTGAAAACCACTACAATAGAACACCAATTGAGAAAATGTAGCACGTTTTCGAATAGGTCAACAATATATGCAACATAAGTTGTAGAGACATGGACTCCACCGCAGAATGAACAAAGTCGTCGAATGAACAAGGCCAAGGTTAAGGAGGGAAGAGTTTTGATAAATGGAATGATGAGACACATGGCCCTCATGGTAGGTCCCACATAATGTTTTGTGTAGGATGATTACTATGTTATTTCCATAATGGTTACATAAATAAAATGATGGTCAGTTGTAATTTATAAAATTTGCATTTGCATGGGCTACACGTGCCTCCTGCCTCACCGAGAGGTGTAACTAGAGAACAAGTGCCTTGAAGAAACTCAATTGCCAAACACATAGTTTTCATAGAGGATGGACTGGGAAATCCATCAGAGCTCACCACGAGAAGTATAACTAGAGAATGCGTTTGTTTAGAGAAACTCAGCAGCGAAACACAATATTTCACAGAAGATGGAATGGGAAACCCATCGAGGCATAGCCCTCGCTCTTTATCAACACATTCACTGTAGTTGGTGTAGTTTCTTTCCTTTTCTTTCGTGCAGTAGGAGATTCATTCTAGTTAGCTACAGAGGATCACTGTGGAGGCTTTAAGGAGGAAGAAGACACAACTTCCTTTCTTAGCGCCATTCCAGTTATGACCATAGGTGGAATTTGGCATCAAGCTTTCAAAATTGTTGATCATTTGAGCTTCCAGGAATCGTACATGTAGTCACGAGAGCATATTTGATAGCGAAGATGCTCCATTTAGGGTTGAAAGATCTCAATAAGGCAACAATTTCGTTCCTCCAATGATGACAAGAGTTTCCCAGCTAACATATTCTGGGCTTCCTTCCTCAGACGACGGCGATGCAAGATCTCATGGCAAACCCAATTCCACACCGCCCACCAAGTTCTCTGCTGCAACTTTTGACTCAGAGCCCAAGACTTCACGTCGTGGTTCAGTCATGAAGAAGACCAGAGACATGTTAAGGCCAAGCAGAGTCCAGATAGGATGGAGACCAAGCTGTCGGCGAGTTGAAAGAAGAAGATATTCGAAGAGCTGTTGGCCCATCCGAAAGAGCCCTCGGTCCTCTGGGGACGTGACAATGGTGGGTGAGTTTCCTTCCAAACTTTTTGGCCCATTCAAAAGAACCCTCGACCCTCTGGGGACGCGACAATGGTGGGTGAGTTTCCTTCCAAAATTGTTGGCCCATCCGAAAGAGCCCTCGGTCCTCTGGGGACACGACAATGGGGTGAGTTTCCTTCCAAAATAATAGGTCCAAATTATAAGTGATAGCAAGGAAGGCTTAGTTGTTTACAGTTTGTAACACTTATTGACACAATTTATTGTGCTGGTTAATAACTCTCCCTATTGTGTTGCTTCATAGCTCTCCTCGGCCCAAACCTGGTTTGCTAGTTAAGCCATGGTTTACTGAACCGACTGGTTGAAGTGAAATGAAACAATAGCGACTCTGTGCCTCTGGGTGAGAAAGAAGCAGTGATGGACATCAATGACAATACGCTGGCATGCATGAGGTTAGGGTGAGCCATGTGTAAACCATGCATGAGGGCATGAGGTTAATGTAACCTGATCTATAGATAGATCCCAAGATCACTCTTTGGTTACTCGAACTAGGTTGGGTTGAGCCATGTGTAAACCATGCATGAGGGCATGAGGTTAATGTAACCTGATGTACAGCTAGATCCAAAGATCCCTCTTTAGTTACTCGAACTAGGTTATGGTGAGCCATGTGTAAACCATGTATGAGGGCCTGAGGTTAATGTAACCTGATCTACAGATAGATCCCAAGATCCCTCTTTGGTTACTAGAACTAATGCTAGCATTATTTCAACTATTCGAAATGCTAAGGAAACAAATGAAAATGGCAAGGAAATAAACAGATATAAAATATGTTTTTGGCCTCCCTGCCTCGGGAAGAGGCCAAATAAGATGGCGAAACAAATTTTATTATAAAAGAATATCCGCAGTGTAAAATATTTCGTCCTAACCAGCTCATAACTAGCTCAAACTAATATTAGTGGCAACTTTTCTATTACTATAGTCCCTTCCTTGCCTGTGGTGGGGACTAATAACATTACAGATCACAAGAAAAGTTGCTTCTTTTTAGAAGAAAGTTTGGAATCTAACTTTGTGCGAGTGTAGATATGGGAATGATGGATTTTAGGGGCTCAAATTCCTATTAGCTGCAGTACAACAATACTGATAATTTTGGACTCTTGACACAGGTAACTCCTACACAACGTTGTCAAGACACCATGCATACAAAATCCAAAACTGATAAAACTATCATCATGGGGTCAGGGTGGAATTTCAAAACCGAAAGCTTTCCATATAGTTTTACTGAATTTGCTATATTATTTTACTACTTATAATAATTTATTTTTTTATTTTTTTATTTTTTTCCGGTGTTCAAGTGTTATAATTCAATTAAAGTTGTCAGATTAATAATCAGTAGTGGGACCGTGATCATTTCTACTATTTATAAATATAAGTTAATTTATTATAGTTGAAGACCAAAATACTTGTAATTTGAAATTATCCACCAATAATTAGTAAAGGAGCAATTTTTAATTCACATTATATATTTCTAAATCTTCAATCATTAATATTTATTTCTATCCGAGAAAACAAGTTTTTACTAACTAAAAACAATTTTAAAATATACCTTAAACCTAATTATAACAAAAATTATGTACCATTGTCAAAATTTTAATACCATCCAGTAAAGATCTCATATATCCTTCAACGCTCCAACTCCACATCTTTGTGATGTTGAAATGTTACCTTGCCCAATAATGATCATACCATTGATACAATATTGCAAATGCTAAATGCCAAAACAACTTTAATAATAACTAGTTATATGATAATAATGATACAATATTACAAATACTAAATTTTAAAATAATTGTAATTATTATGTAGAATTCATCCACTTTATGTATTTTAACCTTTTGACAAAACAGTAAAAAGGGGATTATTTTCTAGTGTATAACTATGATAGCCACGACACACATTGCACATATTAAATGTTAAAATAGTTTTTATTAAATAAATATAAATTAAAAAAAGAAATAATATACCCATTAAATACCATTGTATCGAATAAATCATTTAAAACTTATCACTTTTGAATTGATATTAGATTTTTTTCAATCTTCTAAGAAGAGATATTTTCACAAAATACTATATTTCCCCACAATCTAGTACTTCTATTTTATAAATTCTATATTTCTCTCATCTCACATTTTGCTTTTGATAACACAACTTATTATCTTATATATAGATATTCTGGATTTAATATTTGTTTTATTTTCTGAATCTTTCTTAAAATAATCAATAAATTATTTATTAATATAAATATCAGATTCGTGTAACATCGTAGATCTGTAATTTAAAAATAAATAAATAAATAAAATACTCATTAATACAATAGTAATAGCAATTAAAAAACATATTAAAAATTATTTTGGGAAAACCCTATGTAAACATGCTAGCTATAATAAAATTTTATTAGTTTTTGACAAAAATTCTAACCAAACTTACCAACCACACAAAAGTGGCATGAGGCACAAAACCATGTACCTGAAACTACTAATTATAAGCCATCATTCCAAATCAAAATTAATCCTAATACTAATTAAATATTTTAATTATATGGAACAATAAAATGGTTAATTTTAAAAATATTGTACAGTGTTATATCTTGTGATCTACCTATAATGGAATGCTTTGTGAGTAGACTTTGATTTAGAGTTATAATTTATATAATGCATGTTAACTTTATATAGTGTGGTTGTGATTTAAATTTCTATGTGTTTTGTATAGGTATGTGATGGCCGGGAATAATTAAAAATAGTTTATAAAATAAGTTTTAAAAAAATTATTACTTTAATTATTTAAAAAAATATTATATTGTTATATTTTTAAACGTAAATTTATAAGATTTTGAATTAATAATGAATGAGTGTAATTCAAAATATTTTTAATGATATAGATTGTTTTTTTTATAAATTTAGCAGTGTTTCTTTCATTTATATTACTTTTTCAAAATCATATACTTCTATTTGTTCTAGGTGGCTTATCTGTCTAAGGGAAACCAAGTAGCCACTTGTTTGCATTAAAACATGTCCAAAATTTAAAAAGGCTTTTTGCTATCCCTCTAGCAACATTGTTTTGATTGTTTATACTGCTGCTTATGTAAAACAAATTAAACAAGTGAATGCATTTCATTAAAATTTTATCAAAATCGAGTTGGACTGCTGCATCATTCCTCATCTGAGAATATTACTGGGGTTGACACTTTGGTACTGGAGTCGAGCATTTCGCTCCTCTATTCAATTCTCCACTTCAGATCCTTTAGTGTCTACTCAATTCTCCCCAAGGCCAAGTTATTTCGATAGGTCTGGATCTGAACTGTTGCTATTTTCCTGAGTAGTTCGGTCCTGACTAGATCATTTTCCTTGTTTTTCTCTTGTGCCTATGTTTCATCTCCCCTTGCTTGTTTTCGGTTCAGGGTCATGGCCCATGCCACCACATTCTTCATGACCCAATACTGCTATATGGTTTCCCTGAATGGGGAGTGACGACCACGAGAATTTCCTGGATCGGGAACCATACTTTCCCACTCCTCCATGGGGATATCCTGGTTCTTGATGTTGTCATTTAGTTCTCTCTCCCAACCTGCAATTTGGGCTCTGATGTCCAGCGGGTTCCCTGTCATATAAGCATCAATAAGAGTTTTCATGTGTTCACTACCCGGCTTCCTCGCTCTTTTCCTGTTCGACCTGCTTGTTCCTTCTTCCTTCTTGTTTTCTCTCTTGCCTCTCTTGGGGGCCATGTTATTGTCTACCTGACTGTAACTGTTTTCTGCTTGTTGTCCTCTATTCTCCTCGTTGTGTTTTTCTCGGTATGAGGTGAGACCTATCACAAAGCCATTGCATTTATCAGTATTATAATAGTAAATCAAAACTATTTCCCATTTACCCCTTTCCTTTCCATTTCCAGGGTTTGTTTCCTTTCGGATTTTTGGCGAAAAGTCACCAGTCCTCTCCTTGTTATGGGTTCGATCCTTTCTTGGATCTCTTACTGTTTTCCTTCCATAGCAACAGTCGGCTCGCGGCTTGTCTGTTTTGGCCATCCTCATGGGTTCCGCTCTAGATAAGGTCAGTTTTCTATTCCTCCCTTCCCGGGGTCTCCCTGGTTTGTCTATGTCTTCCCTTGGGGTGCTAGCGCCAGATACCTCTCCCTCAAGTTTCTTGCTTCCTTGGTTCTCTATTTTCCTTGGTTCCCCCCCCCCCAGGTGCTTCCTTGTTGTTGTCTGTATCCCTCCCATCGTTTCCTACCGGGATGACTATAGTCACTCTCTGTTTGGGTTTACTTCAAGCTTTTATCAGGGTATAGTCCTCTCCTTTCCTGGGTTCAAGTCCCTCCCAGCTTATCTCCCTACCTTGAGTTTTCTCAAGCACTTCTATTTTGCCTACATCAGTGTCGCAAAAGGTTCTGGTTTCCTTCTTGCCATATTTATTCTTCTTCCATCTCAAATTTCCTATCTACTGGTTGGGATATCTACTATGACCATGACAAATTTACGGTCATGGATGCCCTTTTCGTATTTGAGGCAGGAAGATATGCATTATGGGATAGCATGCGCAGTACTTACTGAACTTTGCCATAACTTGCTGATTTGACAAAATATTATTATTGCATCTCTATAAAGGTTTTTTTTTATTGAAATTTTTGCATGCGGCTTATCTGTTGCTGTTCAAAACTAAAACTATGGATTCAAAAAAAATTCATACAGATTAGTGATGTGAATTGGTTATTAATTAATTCACTAATTATTAACTCATGAATCAACTAAGGAATACATCAGTTAACTCAGTGCATGGACAGTTCAGTGGAGACAAGTGTTATAGGTGAGTGAAAGGGCAAGACAGCTGTCAATTGTGACTATAGTTGTGCATGTGATTTGCACATGCATGGATTGAGTAATGCCAATGAGGATTGTGTAGTGTTACACAAGGGAAACACGTGAATGGTTCAACTATTCTCATCATTCTCTATGCAGGATTGCGCAGTGGAGGCAGGCAAGCAGCAGGGGTGATTTGAGCCAGTGATTAATTCAGATCTGTGTTGTATTGTGTGTAACAGGTGGAGCTAGTATTGTACTGTGTACTATTACATGATCTCAATCAATATAATATAAAGATAGTTTGGGGTTTTTAGCGAGATGCTTTCCCCAGTGAAGTATTGTGTTATGTGTGATTGATGCTTCTATATTCGCATGCAATTGTTTCTGCTTTCGCAAAATTGATGATCAATGGTAGATGAGATTATGTATTATGCATGTATTCCACAATAATGTATAATCAGGATAATCTCAGTTGAATAAGCGTGATATTATTCATAAAATTTCTATAGATACTTCCATCTAGACCATGCTCAATTTTATATATCCTTTTAGACGTTACAATAGTCAACGTGTGTAGTGTTGCTCATCGCTACAACATATACGTGATATTAACATGGCTCCTTACTTTCTCTAAAGGTTCCTCATGTGACAACATGTCTCTCAACATCTTGTAAGGTGTCGTGAAGCCATAATGGTGTTTTTATAGTAGAGGGAGGATCAAACATAGGGGGATCTAAGGGATCCGTGGTTACCATGTGTTCATCAGCAAGATCAAACTCAATTTTAGGTATATGAGGTTCTTCTTGTACATCAATGACATCATCATCCTTTCTCTC
This sequence comes from Pinus taeda, assembly GCA_000404065.3. Taxonomy (NCBI): domain Eukaryota; kingdom Viridiplantae; phylum Streptophyta; class Pinopsida; order Pinales; family Pinaceae; genus Pinus; species Pinus taeda. Next base: position 68,735 of record APFE030680671.1, read on the forward strand.
AACATAATTTGGTAGTGGGGGGAGTGTCCCTTGCTTTACAAAGGGCAACATCTTCATCACTCAAAACCATGAAATTTTATAGAAATTGTTTTTCCTACAAACTCTAAGAAATAGAACTATAAATTGCTCATGAATCTCTTAAAAAGAGAGAAAAACATTAGACATATTGATTTTCCTTGATAACATGTAGATGTATAAGAAAACACACAAGGATTAGATTGGCAAACAAAAATGCTTCTCATTCTTACACAAAGACAATATTGAAGAAATTGGACAAGTTACCTTTAATTAATAAAAAAATTACAATACATCAATTCTAATAAGAGTTAACTAGTTCCCAATGTGAACAAAAGAATTAGAATTACAGTTAGGCAAATAAAATGCATACATAAGTTTACAAGTATTAATGTTATTTTGCATTGGAGCTCTAATAGATTGATGGGAGGAGGGTGCTCCATCCATTAAATATAACTATTTCTATATTTCTATAAATATAACTAGTCAAATTTGCACCATAATAAATTTGCATCCAATAAAAAACACTTTATGGTAATAGAGGGCCAAAAACTTGACTCAGCTACCACGGACTAATAAATAATGTGGTCTTCAAAAAATAATTTCAATTTAAACATTGTTTTTTCAATCTACCGGTTTAAAAAAAAACAATATATATTTTCATAGAATCAATTCATTAAAAACAAAAACCATAAAGGTTTTGTATTAAACGTAGCCATTTATCAATTTCAAAAATTTAAAAGAATATGAAAACATAACCATTCCGCAAATATCTTAAAATAAGAAAATATGTTTCCACAAAATTCCATTTATTAAAAAACTATAAATGTCTAGTCTCTTGAACAATTATAAGGACAAAAACCTCTATTTATTTAAAAAACTATAAATGTCTAGTCTCTATAAATGTCCTGAGTTATCCTCCATCCTTCTCCTCCATCCTTGTAGAATTGGTTGGACCAAACGCCACAAAGTCCGTCATCATTTCCCGTGAAAATGTCGTGAGTGCTTTCATCGAATGCGAATGCCCTGACTGAATTCAATACTGCCTTTCTGATTTCAGAACAATTGGGATCCTCCGAGCTGATCTTTGCCAAGCATTTCCCTGTAACAATGCTGCTAACATTCACACTGTAAAATTTGATCTCCCTCTCTTCTGTCCATGTTGATGTTACAGTGAACAGGTAAAATTTGATCTCCCTCTCTTCTGAATAGCACCAGATCCTTGAGGGAATGGACAACAAGTATTGTGTCAGCCCCAGTCACCATATATGTAACACTAGGCACGTAATATTGAAGAATCTCCTCATCCCTAAAGCTGCGTACATAATAATCTCTGTAAATATGTGGAAGCTTCATCGTTTTGCCCAACTCTCGCATACGCAGAGGGTATGCGAGGGATGAAGTATTCGTGGCAATTCTTGGTGGCGGCATTGGAATAAAATTTTCTTCGTATTCATCCCTATTCCTCTTTTCGATCTGCGGACGATCTGCCATGAGTCTCCTAGTGTTCAACCCCCAAAACAAACCCTTTAGCTCCAGATTCTCTCGATTCAAACTCCTGAAATGAGATGTCTATACCTCCATAAAGCTCTTATAAATACTCATCCATTCCCCCACCGGCTTTTATAAATAGGCATCCATTCCCTCCCCATTGTCATTGGCAATAGACATCTATTCCGTCCACACCATGACACCCCATTGTCATCGGCTGGCACCAAAATTTTAATATTTAATATTAGTTAGCTTTTATGAAGGGACAGTTATTTAGTCCTCCCTATTGTTATGGGCATGTGTGGACACAAAATCTTAACATTAAGTTTATTTTATATCAATAAGTACAATGTGTGAATCAAAATCTTAAATATTTTATTTATATAAGATTATATTAATTAATATAAAGTGGGAAAACCAAATTTGATATTGTTAATGTTAATGTTTAGTTTAACCTAAGGTAATGAATTTTTTTTAAATTTATATGAATATTTAATTTTATTAATTAAAAGTTTATATATTTTATATAAAAATAATGCTCAAAATAAATATATTGAAAGGAAACTTTTGACCAAAAAAACCGTTACAAAGGACACTGCAACAGCTATATTTGATTTGGACCAAGGCACAAGGAAAAAAATAAAAATTATTTAATTTATTAATTAAATATTTAGTTTGTTAAAACAATTCATTATTATTTTTATTTGTAACAAATAAATTTGTTTATAATTAACTACATAAGTCGCATTATAGACAACTCCATTTTAAAGAACTTAGAGTGAGAACCTAAAACTTAAATATTTTTATATCCTCTTTAATACTTTAAAACTACCCTAAGAGTTGTATTATTATAGGAATATTATAAAACTAATAACTAGTTAGTTAATTAGTTAACATGATTCTTCATTTATTTATTTATTTTCCAAGTAGGGAGATGAGAATCATTGGAATAGTTGATCAAGAGCAAATTATCATATAAAGCCCCTTCCTGTGACCACAAGAGGAAACACTAGGGCTTAAATCATAATGAAACTTATAAGTATCAAACTTAAATATTGACATTTTAATCCACCACACGTGACCTCTTGAGCATATTCTTTTGTTTGGTATGGTGATATTGAGGATATTATGAAGATTTTGAATTGGCTATGGGTCTCAAGGTCTTGGATATGGTTAAGGGGGAACTGATGTTGGGTCCCCATAATATTAGTGATTACCCCATTACTATTCTAGTTGTACCCCTTATTAATATTGTTGTGCCCCTATTGTGCCCATATTGTTACTATTGTGCCCCATAGAAGCCCACTATTGTTATTATTGTGGCCTTACATTAATATTTTTATGTAGGCTCTGATTATGTTATGACCCCTTAGACTCCTATATATAGAAAGGAGGTCTTCTCATTTGTATCATCCAAGAATTTTTCATTTATGTAATGTGAAGGAGGTTTCCCCCTCGAAGAGGCTGAATTTTAAGGCGTTGATCTATCTTTTCTATCTTTTCTTGAGCTGGTTTCATAACAACTGAGGTCTTAGCCCATAAATGAAAATTATAGGAACCAGGGTCCAAGAAATAAGCATGGCCTTGGAAGGGGATATTTGAACTCTAAGAGGAGTTATGTGCATTATTACAAATTTTGAGAACAAGTTATGGATCAAGGAATCCTCAACATGGTGGTGGAAGGAATACCTTACTTCATCATTAGAGGAATATTTCAAGCATCCAAGGCTAAGATGAATGCCTAAAGCCTTCACATAGGACCTTCGAAGAGTATCATTTTCCTCTCAATGGGCATACCAGGATCATTAGGGTATTTGGTGAAGTATGTATCAATCCAAATACTTGGACGAATGTCAAGCAATGAACATTTCAGATTATTCCTAAAAACTAGATTCCATGGATCGAGGTCCACCAATGAGTCCTCAAACCACCACATATGACCTTTTTGTGGGACATTTGTCCTCTAAGTTTCAATATGGACACACTTAGAGGATTTTGAGAATGAAATATGGATTGTGGGGAACTATACATATTGGAGGGAGGAAAATCAAGTCTTAAGGGATAAAGTAAGCCTCTGCATATCAAACTACAAGAATGAAACCTCAAAGCACAACAAGAAATTCGTAACACCACTCATTTGGTTCCCTGTTAATATTGTAATTAAATTATACTATTGTTGCCTAAGCAAACATGTAAATGTGGAATGGTTTAAACATAGAATGTTCACTATGTGTTGTATTTACATTAATGAAATTATCAAAAAAATAATGCACGTGAGCACTGACATGGACGATAAGCCAAGAGTTGGAATTGGAAAAACGGGAATGGTGGAAAATATTTTCCTACTAAAATAATCCATTCCAAGAATTTTTTTGTTGAATTTAAAATTTGGAAACCCAATTTCCAAGCAACTAGTTGATGGGAGAATCAGTAGTTGAACTACCAACCTCCCACAAGCATGCGACTAGTTGGGATTTATACCCAATTATCCCAATGGTATTGTAAATGTACCCATATGGAATTTTTTGATATTTTCCCATGCATTTGGGGATATTACCCATACAACCTCATGCTAGAGACTATAAAACAAAGTGATTCAGCATGAAGAGCATGTAGGCTACACATGAATGGGTCTAAGCACCAAATATAGATGAAAATCAATGCTAAAGATGATGTTGGTTAATGGAAACCTAATGAGGGATCCTTAAATCTATTTTTTGGTTGAGAAGATTCTCAACCAATGAGGGATTCTCCAAGATCTATTTTCATCTCAGAGTCTTGCTCATCTACTCTCATATCTGGGGCTGACTTCCTTGCTTGTGACATAACCTGTTGTTGCATATCACTCCCCTTTGCACCAAATCCTTCTTCGTCTTTTGCTAGACTTACTAGTTCCTCGGTTGTGCCCTGAACCTTTCTAAACACAACAATAATCTCTACCTCTTCTTTTCGATTCCTTTTCTTAGTCTTCTTCAATTGCGCTTTGTGACCCATGACTATTGTCATTACTTTTTTTTATAGATTCTTTGATGATTGCATGAGGTTGTCCTCCATATCACCCCCCAAAAAAATATGATTTTCAATATGCCCCCCTGTAAGACACAATCTTCACCAAAAAAAATTCATGCTTGACAAAACATGAAAAAATTCATAGATGGTCGGACTTTTGCAAAGCCCCAAAATGCCTTTTTTTTCTAATAAAACCACCTTGCCTTATAAAAAAAAAAAAACAAACAAACTTATTTCAAAACCTTACTCTCCAAAGCACCTTTTTCCTTTTTTGAATTATAAAAACACTTTATTAACTCTTCAAACCTTTTAGCATAACCTTTTGAACGGATTTCTTTTTTCAAACCAAAACAAATCCTTAATAACCTTAGATCCACACATTGACCTTGTAAAATAAAATTTTGATTTTCATGTCAAACATTTATGAAAAAATACTTTCATAAAGCTTCCCTTTAAATATTAGCTTTAAAAGCTTCTCCAATATCTCTTTAATACTGTGTACACTTGATTTTTAGAAACTTTAGAAATTGTTTTAAAACGTTCTTTTCATGCTTGCATACTCACACCTTCCATGATAATAGAGAGCCCATTAATGATTTAACACCCGTGCTTGGACTTCTTACTTTATGGAGCCACTTCCAAGTTGTTCACAGCAACTGCGGCTACTTCTCCAAATCAAATGGGTTTTGAAACGTCAACAAAATCTGGGAAAAACCTTTTCACGATATAAATCTTCGCTTTTAGGAAGAGTAGTGTGGAAAGAATGAAGGAGAGCTTGTGTTTAACACCATTCATGACCAAGAGCCTAGCGTCAGTGCTCTAACACTTCCAAAGAAAGTTCGACCCATGTGCATGCAAAAGCGTGTAAGTTTGCCTCTTGTAACACGGTGGTTGTTGATACTATTATGCATTATAATGCTTTGTATACAACTTACAAGGTGTGTTAGAGAATTAACCATGAGAAATAATATATTTCTCCTCTCACACGAATTGCTGCTAATTCATTATTCCTCGCTCTTTGTAACCTCACTCTAATACGAATTTGTTGGAAAGACAAAGGAGACAAAACAAATATTCACACAAATCACAAAAGTTGTGGCTCTTCTATTGATCAAGCAAACTCTCTATTCTTACAATGAACTCAGTCAAGTTTATTTAATATTTTCCAAGTAGAGACTCACCTAAAATAAGTTACGATGTGCACACAATTAACTTGATTGACTCACACTCTAAATATGGACTTCACTTAACTCTTCATCCATCACTTGACTTGAATCGATGCTCAACACTCAATTAAATGATTCTCTAATTTTATCCAACTCCACATGCACAAGTAATTACAATTTCTAGCACATATGCACTATGAGAAATAAATTATTATGTTTGTTGCAACACACAGATATGAAGAAACCATTCACACAGTCAGCACCAATGCTTATGTTGATGTTACAGTGAACGGGTGAAATTTGATCTCTTTGTCTTCTCAATAGCACCAAATCCTTATAGGAATGGACAACAAGTATTATGTCAACCCCAATCACAATAAAATGAACACTACCCATGCCTACATACCCAAAGCTCTGTACATGATAATCTATATAAATATGTGGAAGTTTCATGGTTTCTACCATCTTGCATATGCATAGGGTAGAAGCAGGTGACGAGTGATGATGTATTCATGGCAATTCTTGTTGGCGGCCTTGAAATAAAATTTCCTTGGCATTCTTCCCTTGGTATGTCTGGCTATCAAGTCTCTTAATGAAGATCAATGTTCCAGCCCAAAAAAACCAAACCCTTACAGTGATGATGGTAAAGATTTTCTCTATTCAGAGCTCATTAGAAGACCTATCAAAACCAAAAGGAGGTAGCCCAAGAAAGGCCCCTTATATTTCAAAAGAAGGAAGAGCACTAGGATCAAATGAGAGAAGGCTCAACCTCCCTTAGCAGTCCCAATTACAATTGAATAATCTATCAGCCACCGAGAAGGAGAATTGCGACGAGGAAAAGGGAAAATTGAGGAATTCACCTGCCTCAAAACCAAGGGAAAGTAACCTTAGACATACATAAGAAGGGAAACTACTAGGTTTGTTAGATCCCAGAAATTACAAGTAGAAATTTTCTAGGTACATGAAGAAAAGGGATTGTTGGGTGCAGGAATTACACTTAAGCAAACTCCTCAACACTTAAATTTTCAACCCGGGGGATCCGTAAACTTAGATATGAAGCACAGGCAATGCCATAGATGGTATGAATATTTCTAATATAATCCCTACTTTCTTTAAAGGAAATATTGCAGAATCAAACTGAAAAGAGAAAAAGGAAACTTGAACCATCAAAATAATCTAAGACTGGAACAAGGAAGAATGAATTTGCAAAAAGGGATTCAGAAATAAAGGGGAAAACACTCTACCTAACTAGTGTTTAACTACTGAGTGTGTTGTTTTCTTTAACAGAGACACTTAGCAGTCTCATCAGATGGGCCCTTTAAACCTATTCTTTTAGAGATTTCCTTCTTGCATTAATATGTCGTGCACTATTGCAGTCTGCTTGCACTAGTGCAGAAACAAAGATTTATGTAGAGGGTATAAATGGTGTCTTTACTAAAGGTGTTTTACTTCCTGCAAGGGCTTGAACTTTTCCTAGTTCAAAACACTCAAATCCCGTGGCAAGAAACTAGTTCTTGCACCGGAACAAAGCTTCCTGCACTTAGCATTTAATTCCTAAAACAAGTGCTTAGTTACTGCAAGTGCTATTACACTGTTAAATCAAATTGTACACATAAAAAAAATGAATGTTTCTGATTTTGACAGAGTGTAGAAACAAATAAATAATCCATATACATTTATCCTATCATAAAGTGTTTAATAATAGCAAGAAAATTGCGGGAAGTAAACTAGAAAAGCTTGCTGCATCACACCAACGTGCACTAGTGCAGGTTCATTTCTCCTGCTTGGACCAGGAGGGGAAAACCAACCAAACATAACTGCAAAAAAGGAATATCACACCAACGTGCACTGGTGTAGGTTTATTTCTCTTGCTTGGAACAAGTGGGCAAAAACAATCTGAAATCAGGTGCAGGAAAAGGAAATTTAGCCACTTCACACAACGGATCCGATTTCACTCAGACAGGAATGCATGTTCTTGAAAGTAAATCACACTTGACAATATAAACAAAAATTACAAGAAACAAGAAAAAGGGTAAATGTCTTGGGTTGGTCGAGCCCTAGCCAACCAACGTGTTTCCCTTTCAAATAGAAACGTTGCCCAGTACTTTAATGAATTCATCAAATTCAAACATAGAAATGCAATTTATAAAACATGAGATGGAGCTCCCTTTTTATTAGTTCACTGAGGCAAATACAAGTGTGAATACATCATCCAGCCCAGATTTGGGCGATAACAAAATACAACAACTTGTTCCCGCCTCTCTGGCTGTGTCTTCGTTCTATACAAATCTTCTATCCAAAACTATCCTCGTCTTATTTACATTATTCATTATATAGATCTTTGGCCAAAGGCCAAAACAGATCGTTCAACCAATTAAATAACCAAACGTAGAATTTAGCTTCTAGGCCTTCAAAATTACATAGTTTAACAAAACTAGCAGTAGCCAATCGCCAGTTGTTCCTTCTTCATAAATTTGATCTCGACTAACTTTCGATCAATCTTCTTGTCATGGCTGGAGCTTGGCTGCCTTTAGATTGATCTTTTTGTCATGGCTAAAGCTGCTCAAAATGAGGCAGTGACCAAGGAGGTTTGGATCTACTGCAAGTATTTGTTGTGTTGGCATCGGTGCAAGATCCGATCTTGCACTAGGATCAACAATCACAGTAAGTACTTTGAATATCAAATAAACATTGGAGATATCTCTAAGTTACAAAGAGTGATTACAAGCAAGATATCATGTAATAAATGATTAATTAATGCTAACTTAAGTTAAAAATATGAAAAATAAAGTGCATAAAAAATATGTCACCGTTCTTGGACTGGTGCAAGATGAGGGTGTATAAGAGGGGTAAAACAATGGTAAATAGTTATGATTTAGGAAGGAAAAATGGAAAAAAGAGAGAAAATTAGGGGGCTAACATCCTGCCATCCCTAAACTACTGTGTGTCCTCACACAACTCTTTACCTCTGCAAAAAACTTTAAAATTTTGAGCATTCCAGCCAAATCCTACTCTGGCATACTATCATCAGCCTACAATGTTTCAGACTTCTTCTTTCTGATGTTCTTTAGTTTCTTTGTCACCTTTTAAAGTCGCTAGAAACATTCGTAGCTTGGTACATCCAAACTTTAACTTCTCTTTCTCTTTTTCTGGATCTCTGTTGTCAATTCTCCTCTATTATTTTCTTTATCCTCCTGCGCTTTAGCTATAAGCTATTCTAAGTTTTGTAGTTGAAGCTTTAGTTCAACTACCTAAGCAGCATGAGTTACCAAATATTTTTATTTTTCTATTTCGGCAAGGCCTGTGTCTTCCTCATGGACCTCAATATCCCTCATGGTTACATCAGGGAATTCTTCTTCCTCTGGTCCCTCTTCTTTTGGTTCTTCCTCCTCTAGTTCTTCTTCTTCTGGTTCCTCTTCTCCTACCTCTCCTTATTTTGCTTCTTCTTCTTCTACTTCGTATTCTTCAAGTTCTTCTCCTCCTGATTCTTCTTCTTCTGATTCTTCTTCTCCTGCCTCTCCTTCTTCTACTTCTTCTTATTCTGCTTCCTCTTCTTCGGGTTCTTCTCCTCCTACTTCTTCTTCTGTGGGTTCTCCTCCTCCTCCTCCTTCTTCTTCTGCTTCTTCTTCTTTAGGTTCTTCTCCTCCTACTTCTTCTTCTTCTTCTCGTACTGGTGCTTCTTCTTGTACTAGTGCAGGAGGGGATTCAACACCCTATGGGGACTGTGGTTCTTTTCTTGCTTCAGATACTTTATTCCTTTTCCAGTGATTTTTAATGAAATCAGCCAACAGAGCATCATCTTTGACCTCTGCAAATTTTGTTGCGTCCACAAGGGCTGACAGGTTGTCATTTTTAGGGGTTTATTCTTGTACCAGTGGCATGGAAGGAGTCTCTTTAGCTGGTGCACCAACTGTTTTCTTATTTGAATATGGGGCCTTTTCTTTTATTAATTTTTCTGATCGTTTCCTTTTTACACTGGTGCAAGAAGGACTCCCTTTTTCATTCTTACTTGGGCCCTTGCTTCTGATGGTGGGGTCCTATGTCTCCTTTCCAGTAGTTGTCTCCTTATGCAACTATTTTAGCAGTGCCTGTCCATCCCACACACCTTTGGCCAATTTTTCTAAGATCTTAAACAGAAAATAGGGGAAATTAATCCTCCACCGGACGTGCTGGCCGGCCTCGAAATGCTGCAACATCCTGAAATGATATAAAAAAGTGTGGGAGTATCTTTCCTCATAGGTCACAAACTTATGTAGGATGAAAAGGAGGTCTTTCCATGGTGCCAGCAGGAGACTGTGTGGAACTCCTTCCTTCCAATCTACCTCCATCTTCTTATCGATGACAAAACACTGCCATCACTTCCTTTTTAGTTTCTGATTTTTAAACCACTGCTCACCAATATTTTCCAAGCATGTCGTTGTTGCTATAAATTCTTCTATGAATTTAAATTTGAGAGGCCCAATTTTTACTCGTCTATTTTTGAAACTTCTGGCAAACTGTAAAGCCACTTCTTTATCGTGCCCGTCAAACTTCTACAAGAACTGAAGAAAGCTTGAGTCTTGAAATAGTGCAAGACTATTGTGATACTCAGCAGTCTGTTCTAGCCTATTGAGAGATGAGGGTTCGTTTCGAATAGGTGGCATCGCTGCTTAACGGCTATGAACAGTCGAGAATTTTACATGCAACACCGAGAGAATCGGTTCTTATAAATAGGGATCCAACTATCCACCATCCTTTCCATCTTATCACCCGCTCATTTTCCGTAGATGCATGGCATCTTTGAGATCAAGCCGGATTGGTACTTGCAGCGGGGTTTTAACGACTAGGTGAGGTAATCATTATGAGTGAAGGACATCTAGGATTATGGTGGAAAGGGGGCAATTATGTCCAAGAAATGGTTAAACACTTCCGCATTCCTTCATAACTCAAAAAAGAACTCAGCATTCACTAAAAGATGATCATGATTCCTAAATTAAAAACACCTTGTACTTTAAATAATTTTCTCCTAGTTAGTATGATAACATAAGTACTGGAAATTTGCTTCACCCTTTCTTGATGCTTTAGAGCATATCCTTTGCTCTTTGTGCGTGAGATCCTGCAATGAATTCATGAGGGAATAAAGAATTAGGAAAGGGAAATTCCAGAATGGGAAGGAATTCTGTTACAGGGACTCCAGGAATAGTACCAAAAGAGGGAATAAACAGAAGTGGTATAGGGAAAAAAATTCAAGGGTAAAGTGGGATTTTTTTGAAGCGGACAGGGTAAATTTAGAAGAATGTGGGAAGGTTAATTATTCTGGGATTGAAGAAGAAAGCTGAGGTAATATTATGGAAGTGGAATATGAAGAAAGGCATGAAATTTTATGGAAGGTTTGCTTGCACTGGTGCAAGAAAACATTAACTGCAACGAAAATTAAGAATTACTTGAATAAAAATATCCATGCTAATTACCCCAATTGTATAAAGGTTGGTTCTGCTGAACTTGCTTTTACTTGGTGATCGCTAGTATATCTAAAGATCAAGAAACATTTTCTTTTTATTAGAAATTTTTGATCTTCTTGCCAGCGAGCTAGTTTTCAGGTTGATCCTTCTGCAACCATGTCAGCGAACGAATTTTCATAATTACAAGAAAATGTTTTTTTCTTTACTTTTTCCCCCCCTTTTTTTTTAAGAAGAAGAAGAATTTGTGTTTTCAAAAGGTTGGTATTACCATTCACCACTACCGTCCCGAATTATTGTTCGACTTGTTGTGTAAAATCTTTCCTAGTAAGTGGCTGAAAATACTTCTTTAACCTGTGTCCATTTACTAAGAATACTGAATTTTGTCCATCAATAGTTTTAACTTCTACTTCTCCATTATAGAATACTTGGATCACTTCATAAGGTCCCATCCAACGTGTATGGAATTTCCCTTTAAATATTTTAAATCTATAATCATAAAGGAGCACCCAATCACTTGGTTGGAATTTCTTTTTCTGGATAGAATTGTCATGCCATCTTTTGCGTTGTTGCTGAATTAGTATGTTCTGTTGAACAACATCCCTACAAAATTCATCTAACTCATTTAATTGGAGAAGACACTGTTGTTGTGCCTCAGAGGGATCTAGTCCTAACTCTACTACAGTTCTGAAAGTTTTGATCTCAAATTCAATTAGTAAGAGAACCTATTTGCCATATACCAGCTCATATGGTGTATGTCCTGTGCTATTTCTCCAAGTGGTTCTGTATGCCCACAAAGCCTCTGGTAATCTTTTGGCATAGTCTTTCTGATGCATATTTACTGTCTTTGTAAGAATGGAGTCGATCACTTTGTTTGTGGATTCCACCTAGCCATTTGCTTGCGGGTGATAGTGGAGGGAGGAAAATCAAGTCTTAAGGGATAAAGTAAGCCTCCGTGGATCAAACTACAAGAATGAAACCTCAAAGCATAACAAGAAATCCGTAACACCACTTTTTTGGTTCCTTGTTAATATTGTAATTAAATTATACTATTGTTGCCTAAGCAAACATGTAAATGTGGAATGGTTTAAACATAGAACACTATGTGTTGTATTTACATTAATGAAATTATAAAAAAAATAATGCATGTGAGCACTGATATGGACCATAAGCCATGAGTTGGAATTGGAAAGGGGAATGGTGGAAAATATTTTCCTACTAAAATAACCCATTCCAAGAATTATTTTTTTGAATCTAAAATTTGGAAACCCAATTTCCAAGCAACTAGTTGATGAGAGAATCAGTAGCTGAACTACCAACCTCCCACAAGAATGAGACTAGTTGGGATTTGTACCCAACTATCCCAATGGTATCGTAAATGTAACCATATGGAATTTTTTGATATTTCACCATGCATTTGGGGATATTACCCATACAACCTCATGCTAGAGACTATAAAACAAAGTGATTCAGTATGCAGAGCATGTAGGCTACACATGAATGGGTCTAAGAACCAAATCTAGATGAAAATCAATGCTAAAGATGATGTTGGTTGATGGAAGCAAAATGAGGGATCCTTAAATCTATTTTTTGGTTGAGAAGATTAAATACAAGTATCTCAATTCTGAGTTGCATGTAATACCCCTAATTATATATATATATAGGCTTTAGCTCCTAAACAATTGAGATCATCCATATTGGTATAGGGTTTAGCTCCTAAACACCTCAGGTTGTCCATGTTTGTATAGGCTTTGGCTCCTCAATTCTCCTCCATCCTTGTAGAATTCTTTGGAACAAATGCCACAAAGTCTACCATCATTTCTCGTGAAAATATCATGAGTGATTTCATTGAATGCGAATTCCCGGACTACATCATTCAATACTACCTTTCTAATTTTAGAACCATTGGGATCCTCCAAATTAATATTGTCCAAGCATTTCCCTGTACAATGCTGCTAACATTCACACTTTATACCCATCACTTTACTGATGGTGCACATCATGTAATCCAATGTTGGCTATTCTGCAAGTAAGTGATCTTCATGGGTCAGTGAAATCTCACCTTGAAGATTACAAATGTGAATTTTTCTGGATTCTATACCGCAAATAAACTGGGATATTTTATATAAATAGTAAGGTTCACCAACTGCAATAGTATTTGTATTTTTGATGTTGATTGAAACAGGGTTTTCACTGTAGATCTCTACCACTTCAATCTACAATGAATCTTGTTGAATAAGTAGTGTATTTCTCCCACACAACATGACAAACTTTATGATCTCTTCAGTAGTAGGCTGAGGGAGAAATATTTATTTTTGAAGTATTCAAATCAAAAATTTCAATTCAAATCCAACCCTTCCATTAATTTTACTGAAAGAAATTTGCTCATATATCACAATGTCCATATTTCGCAAACTTGGACTTTCTATATTTGAACAAATACTCCAAATGTTATCTGGACTAGCATTTTTGAAACCTAGATTTGTTATTACAAACAACAATGTGTACTCTTTTAATTCACAACACTTAAGTGTATGGTACCTCAAATCGTGAATGATGGCCCTCCAATTTGGAATATCAAAACACCATTCGTTTACGCAACACTCTATAGGAAAAAGGTGCATGGTCTTCAGAGTTCCTCCTGGTTGTATAGATGCAATATCAAGGATTATTATTTCAATGGTGTAACATTACCATTTATTATGATACGCCATATTGTTAGAAATACATAGGACAAAAAACACAAATTCACACAAATCACAAAAGTTGTTGCTCTTCTATTGAACACACAAAGACATGATTCTTACAATAAACCTGGTGAATGGTATTTAACATTTTGCAAGTAGCGGCTCGCACAAAATAACTTAACATGCACACACTTACTCAGATAACACACACTCTAAATATGGACTGTAATTAACTCTTCATCCATCACTTGACTTGACTCAACGCTCAACACTTAGTTAACTGATTCTCTAACTTTATCCAACTCCACATGCGGGAGTAAATACAATTTCTAACACTCCCCCTTAATTACGACCGTATAACTCAACATGATTCAACATGACTCAAATATGCATTCTAGGCTTATAGTAGAAATTGACTCAATTATCACTGAAGCATGCATGCTGGTTTATGTCTCATCTACGCTTACAATGATTCAAGACTTTCACAACTTTGCATTTTCTTTTTCTATTCTTCCAAATTTAAATCCTCGAAATTGCTTCATTCTCTATTGTGTGTTGTTGTTGTAGGCACCATAATCCTTTACTTGTTGTTTTTGTGATTTTTCTTTGAATTTTCTTGAATTTGTGCCGAAACACAATCTGATCTTGTCTACTACACCTTCCTTTTCAAATATTCGTTCAACCATGGACCGTTGCCACAACATTGCATCTTCAATTTGTCTTCTTTGTTTTGCTTCTTACGCTTCATATTCCTGTTCTTTCTACTACATTTCTTCATAGTAGAATCTTATATCTTCTTGTCTCCATTGCCGAAAAATGGTTTCAATGAATTCATATTTGTCTTCAAAAACATCCATATCATTCTTTTCACTTTCATTCTTAGGTACTGCTATTTTTTTTTATTTTTTTTTTCAGTAACCTGCACACTCAAGATCAGTATTCACCATTTCATTCAATTCTTTTATTCCATTTGTTTCTTTAAGACTCGCTTCAATTTATTATATTGGTTTCTGAATCCATTCTTTAGTGAGATTCAAATCTGCATCAAATTTATTAACAACCTTGTTTTCAACTTCTAATCCCATGCTTTTTTGAATGCCTTCATATTCAAAAACAATGTTAAAAACATCTTTAATATGATTCTCTTGAGTGAGAGCTTCCTTCTCTACATATGTCTTATTTTCAAATGCATGGAGGTTGCCTTCCACTGTTATGTTGTTAGTCGATATTCTCATCAAAAACTCTTCAATCACTTTATCATGTTCTTGATCATCAACTCTTGCTAGATGACATAATGCTTCGTGATCAGTTCTAACTGCTTTATAACTTACTGCTACAATGGCAGCTTCAACCTTCAATGTTTCATCAAACATTGCACTTACCATATTTCCACAATCAATCTTTGTTTCAAAAACGAAAGCACACATATCATCAACATAATTTTCATCCATACTATGGTGTGATATCCGAGCATGCATGTGCTCATTGTCAATTTCATTGACAATTTCAACTTCACCAAATCCATCAGCTATGGCTAGATTCACCAAGTCACATATAACTTTGCAGTCATCATCCACATGTGTCTCATCACAGTGGGATTCACAATCATCTACATCATCCACACTTCAATGGATTCATTGAGCATCTATATGCCCTTGCTTTGCTTCACATACAAAGGCTACTGCTTCTCTCTCTGCAATCTTTGTTACATCTTATTCATCCATATGCATGCTTACATAATGGGTTTAAATTTTATGGTCTTGAAATCCATCATCCACTTTTGAGTGGGATTCTCTAAGCTTTGTTTTCGTCTCAGAGTCTTTCTCATCTACTCTCAGATCTGCGGCTGACTTCTTTTCTTTTGACATAACCTGTTGCTGCATGTCACTCTCCTTTGCACCAAATTCTTCTTTGTGTTTTGCCAGACTTATTAGTTCCTCGGTTACACCCTAAAACTTTCTAAACACGGCAACAATCTCTACCTCTTCTTGTCGATTCCTTTTCTTAGTCTTCTTCAATTGTGCTTTGTGACCCATGATTATTGTCATTCATTTTTTTTATAGCTTCTTTGCTAATTGCATGAGGTTGTCTTCCATATCACCCTCGAAAGATATATGATTTTGAATATGCCCACCCGTAAGACACAATCTTCACCAAAAAAAATTCATGTTTGAAAAAACACGAAAAATTTCACAGATGGTTGGACTTTTGCAAAGCCCCATAATACTCTTTTTTCCAATAAAACCACCTTGCCTTTAAAAAAAAAACCAACAAAAACAAAACTTATTTCCAAATCTTTCTCTCCAAAACACCTTTTTTCTTTTTTGAATTATAAAAACACTTTAATAATTGTTCCAACCTTTTAGCATAACCTTTTGAATGGATTTCTTTTTCCAAACCAAAACTGTGTCCTTAATAACCTTAGATCCACATAATGACCTTTTAACATAAAATTTCGATCTTCCTGTCAAACATTTATGAAAAAGTACTTTCATAAAGCTTCCCTTTAAATATTAGCTTTTAAAAACTTCTCCAATATCTCTTTAATACCGTGCACACTTGATGTTTAAAAACTTTAGAAATTGTTTTAAAATGTTCTTTAGATGCCTGCGTGCTCACACCTTCCATGATAATGGAGAGCGCATTAATGATGTAACACCTGTGCTACACCAGGTTGTCTGCAACAATTGCGACTACTTCTCCAAATCAAATGGGTTTTGAAATGTCAACAAAATTTGGGAAAAACCATTTCACGATATAAATCTTCGCTTTTATGAAGAGTAGTGTGGAAAGAATGAAGGAGAGCTTGCGTTTAACGCCATTCACAACCAAGAGTCTGGCATGAGTGCTCTAATTCTTCGAACAAAATTTTGACCTGCGTGCATGCAAAAGTGTGTAAGTTTTCCTCTTGTAACACGATGATTGTTGATACTCGTATGCCTTATAATGCTTTGTATGCAACTTATAAGGTGTGAAATAGCATTAACCACGAGAAAAAGTATATTTCTCCTCTCACATGGATTGCTGCTAATTCGTTATGCCTTGCTCTTTGTAACCTCACTCTGATACCAATTTGTTTAAAGACAGAGGAGACAAAACAAATATTCACACAAATCACACAAGTTGCAACTCTTCTATTGCTAAAACAAAAAATTTATTCTCACAATGAACCCGGTCAAGGTTATTTAATAGTTTCCAAGTAGCGACTCACCTAAAATAACTTATGATGAACGCACACTTAACTCAGTGAACTCACACTCTAAATATGGACTTCACTTAACTCATCATCCATCACTTGACTTGAATCAATGCTCAACACCCAATTAAATGATTCTATAACTTTATCCAACTCCACATGCGGGAGTAATTACAATTTCTAACACATATGCACTATCATAAATAAATTATTGTGTTTGTTGTAACACACAGATATGATGAAACCCTTCACACGGTCAGCACCAACGCTTACGTTGATGTTATAGTGAATAGGTGAAATTTGATCTCCTTCTCTTCTCAATAGGACTAGATCCTTATAGGAATGGAAAAAAAGTATTATGTCAGCCCCAGTCAAAATAAATTGAACACTACCCATGCCTACATGCCCAAAGCTCTGTACATGATAATCTCTATAAATATGTGGAAGCTTCATGGTTTCTACCATCTCGCATATGTAGAGGGTAGAAGCAAGTGATGAGCGATGATGTATTCATGGAAATTCTTGTTGGCGTTCTTGAAATAAAATTTCCTTGGTATTCTTCCCTTGGCCTCTTTTTGATTTGCAAACAATTTGCCATGTTTGCCTATCAATTCTCTTAATGAAGATCAATATTCCAACGCAAAAAAACCAAACCCTTATAGTGATGATGGTAAAGTTTTTCTCTATTCAGACTCCTAAAATGAGATGTATATATCTCCATAAAAGAAATCGATAGATGACGACACCCAATATATTATAAATAGACATGGATTCCCCACTGTCATGGGAAATAAGTGTAGCGTGCAATATTTATATAAAAATATTGAGAAAAACAAATATATTTAAGGATATTAGAAGCATAATCTTTTTATGTATTTTCAATCTAAATAATTATCAAATTGTTATTACTACTAACTCAAACACATATTATTTGTTTGTCAGTCTTAACAACAAAATTTTGATAAAGTAACACATGATGGAATAATTAGCTGTATTCTAGTGTGTTACTATTCCTAGAATGTGCAAGCCTTGTTTCCCTTCTTTGAGGAAACTTGAGGAAGCAAAAATAGGAAACGTGGGAGGGGTTTCAATAGAAGGGATCCCACAGACACTAAAATAATCCACTAGCATCTTCCTGTCAGATATATATTCTATTAACACCTAAATTTGCCTTAGGCTGAAGGAAGGCAAAATTCAGGGTAACCACAAACCACGCTCAGTCTGGTAGCTAGCCCTACCAGAACAGGAGAGGGATTTCTCCGTGTCACACTCAGTGAATAAATAAGTGATATGGTCTGAGGTGACTTATAGTGATATATTGATTTTAGGCTAGGTAAATAAATATGGAAACAAGAGGAAAATTTTGATAAATGACTAATTTTCTGGGATGTATGGGACCAACGAATAGCAATGAGCAGAGAATTTAACACAAAGGCACAGATTACTTCATGACGCAAGACAGGCGGAAAGTCTAGCAATTAAATTTGAAATAATGTGAAATGGAAAGATTGTTTAAGAGGGTGAAAAGGGCATAAATACATGAATCCTTTTCAACAGAAGAAGAACACAGAATGTTAAACTTTCCCACAGGCAGAGCAATAAACATGAATTCTACCTTATCTTACTTAGAAAATTTCACTGAAAATGAATATGAATGAACTGTGAAACATAAAGAAATACATATGAAACATAAAGAGAACACATTTGCTACACTCACACAACATGAATCTCCTGAACTAAAGCCGCTCCCTTTCATTATTTCTCTGTCAAAATATACAATGAAGAACTGAGTTTCTCTCCCCATAGTCTCCTAGAAATTACAACCAACCCTTTGCAAATGGTTTTACATACAATATTAGACTTTTCCATTGGGAAATGGAATAACCCATAGTTGGGGATCTTTTCAAATCATTACAAACTTGAAATGGAAAGCCAACCATTAGTGACAGGTGTAGCGTTACAAAAATGACAAATTGCTTGGGTGACTGCTCGCCTTCCTTTGCCACTTGGATAGAAGCCAACCTTTAGTGAAAATACTCTTTAAACTTTGCCTTAGGTGCCGAGAAAAATTTAGTGTAAATGAGCGGGACCAATCGGAGAAAGTCGCAAATCGAAATGTCGTGGAGCGGAAGTGATTTTGGCCTTTGGGTCCCTGTGTGCCGTGCCCAAAGCTATATGCGCCGCGCCACCTTGGAGGAAATTTTGAGGTATCTTCTAAAGTCCAAATTATGCCCAAGTGTGCCTGTTAGAAAGCCGTGCCTGTCTACTTTCCAACCCAAGTGGAATTTCTGAATTTAGTGCTCATTTGCCCCTCCAAAACGTCAATCTCCCAAGACTTCTTCCTGTGTGTCAAAATAGGGGCAGAGAGTTCATTTTTTGAGTGATTTTGACCTCTTGGGGACTCAAAACTTGCCCATACTTCTTGGACATGCACTAGTAGTCATTATTTTTCATGTTGAATACAAAAATACAAACCATTCTTGATTTGAAGTTCCCAATCATAAGCGTCGCGCTAGTGGCGCGGCACACAGGGAGAAAAACCCTGTTTTTGTGCACAAAAATTTGTCAAGTGACCAAAATTGCCCCAAATTTTTTGAAATTTGGGCTGGAGATCCTCTATGAAATGATATGCTGGGCCATAGAGGCTTCAGCCAATATTCGGAGACGATCTTTCTCTTTTTTCCTCTTTTGTCTTTTTGTCGCTCTCCTCAATTTTGCCTTCAAACTCCTTATCCAAGTCTTTGAACTCATGTTCTGTGCCCTGTAGTGATAAACCATCCACCTCAATATGGTTTTGTCCTTGTCAGCCTTCTCTAGCAGTCTCTCAAGGTGGATGTTGATACGCCAGAGCCAGGACTCTCTGTCAGTGTTAATCTCTTGCTCTAATGGAGTGAGCTCAATCCTCCTACGTTGGGCAGCTTGGCAATTCTCGCGGACGTTTTGCAACTCCATGATCTCATGCTGGTCTTCAAGATGTTTGTTCCTCTGCTCCAAATACCTGATAATCCACTTGGCCCTCTCCAAATTGAGAGATAAGGCTTGGATCTCCGTTTGTTGCTCCTAGATAGTCCTCCTAAGTTTGGCACTCTCCACATCTGTATCATCATCATGAATGAGGATAAAGTTGACCTCTCATTCACCTGATGGCCCCTCGTCATGCATGGGCCTATTACCCCTATCCTGTACCTGAGTTTCCGATGTCGGAAGCGAGGCCCCTTCCACCCCGGGTGGAGATAACACTCACTTTGCTGCTGCAAACAAATGTCTACTGCCTCTCTGATAGGTGATGAATACTGGCATACGAGCAGTATCATGGTGCTCATACTGATGAGAAGGACCACCTATCTCATGTTCAACCTTTGATAATACCTGTGAAGTGTTGAAGAGGTCATGGGAGATGAAATCATCCCAAGTAATGCCTTGTAATCCCAACTGATGAACCGCCAAAATCTTAATAAGAACAAAAAGATAAACACTGTTAAGTTGCTGCTGAGGGGTCTTGTGCTACATGAAGGTGTTCATCCTCTCTATGTTCCTGCAAATGAAATATGGGATGTTCATCATCCATACCCTAGTAAAGTGCACGAGCAACCTGATGTGATAGGCATATAAACGAGAGAACCTCCCCTCACAGCAGAAATATTTCATGATCAAATTCATGAGTGGAGCATATTAATCTTTCAAATATCAGAATGGAAAGACTCTTTGGAGCTGCCTCAAGAAACTGGCCTTAATTTATGGCTCATAATGCTGCCGATCAACCTTTTTTTTCTTGTGCCATGGTTCTCCAACATTCGGTATGTTGGTTGCTAATGAGACAGTTTCAGGTGTCAGTGTGAAGGTGACACCCGCCAAGATAGAGTGATCTCCAGGTAGGTGAAGCACAAAAAGACTGGCCAACTCATGATGAACTCGAACACTAGCCACCTTTTGAAAAAACTCAAAAAATGACAGATGCTGGAAACATGACATAGCAAGAGGGCAGGCCTGCAATTCTGTGAGGGTGGTTGGCTCATCCCTAACATGTTTCCCACTTTTATGATGTCTCCAGGGAGCTGTTATTCTGAGGATGAATCACTTTGGGTTTCAACCTCATACTCCGATGAATGCTCATTTTCCATGACTGTTGTATATGGACTGTGCTTGGATGGCCCTTTCATGATGTATGCAACTATGTGTTCTCTGCCACCAAGGGGAACAATGCAAAAGGGAGTATTAGGAAGGGGAATAATATGATGGGATTAGGGGTTATGGGGGGAAATTTTGTTTAGGGACATGTAGGAGGGTTTCAAGATTTTATAAGGTAGGATTTTGGGGTTTTATGTTTGACAAATGAGTGGAGGGGATAGGGAATAAGGGTTTAGTAATGTTTTAGGGTAAGGAAAAAATAGGGAAAAATAGGACAGGGGGGAAGGGAACAATGGAAAGAAGGGGAAAAATGAAAGGGAGGAGGAACCTTGGCATCAACACAACAAATTTGCAACCCTAAGAGCAATGGCTTTGATGATTTCAAGTGGTAGGGTTTATGCGTTTTTATTACAACTATACACGGCCATAAACCACCATCATGTTCACAAAATCATATGAGCAATCGAGATGTCGACCCTACCTATCAATTTGAAGGGATTCAAAGTGATTTGTTGCAAATTTGGAACAAAACCGGGCCTTTGTGGGTGTGCGCCGCGCCCCTCTGTGTGTCGCGCTCCTCTGTTTGTGCATCGCGCCTGTGACAACTCCTCCAAACTCACCTACAACACATGCTTGCTTCTCACAATCACTTTGCAATGTTTCTCTCTATCCTTGGTGTGCAAAATGACTCTGTTTCTTGTGGGACTCTTATATAAAGACTTTGGAGTCATGGATTTAATTTTTGTTTCTTCAAAACCCACTTTGATAATGTTTTATTTTGGCTCTTTTTCCTGATTAATTCAACTCTGTATTTCACTTTTCCCTTTGAATTTTTAGCTAAAATGATGAAATTTTTGGCACTTTTTGCAGGGGTTGCATGACATGGCATTTGGCCAAGGAGACCATGATTGTGCCTGAAGAGATCAACTGGAAACGTTTTTGAAAACTATCACAAATGACACACTGTTTGACTTTTCTTCAAAATAGAGATTTGAAGAACAATCATAATCTTTCAACATCACGATGAAAACCTTTAAATCATAACTTTGTAAGGGCTTCCCTCTAGCCTGCATGGCTTTATTGGACATTTTTGAAGAGCAAATTGACCAATCCCTAGACCTAATGACTGAAAATGACTCTTGTCCATTAAAAGATCAAACATTTACTATCATGGACTTTAATAAACATTGATGAAAAGTCCTAAGCCAGTAGGTGCCAGGCATGAGGAGAAATGACTAACAAGACCTTTTCTGTCAGATTATGGCATGCCCCTAGCAGAATGCAGCTCAGTGAATGGAGTGAGACTCCTAAAAATGAAATGCAGAAAGAGTTTTGATCTCTGATGGAGGACTGACAAGACCGACTCTAGCATTGGCTCCAATGGGGGATGGTAGCTCCTTGGAGGTGCCAAGAACAGCAAATCTCTGGAGGAGCTAGATAGTGCCTTCGTCCATTGGGCTATGGAGTCATTATTTTGACAAACAACACAAGAATCTGAATCATTTATGAAACTAAAATGACCAAAAAATTGACTCAAATTTGATATTGAAATGACTTGAAGACTAACTTGACAAAATCTAACCAAACTAAAATAAAATGGTATTTACAGTGATAGTGGAAGTAGTGTCAATGACTCAAAAATGGTACCGCTTGAGCAGTCGACCATTGATCGGCCCTCCTAGATAATCTTGCCTGTTCATTTCCTTCAGAAGAAAGGCATTCTGACTCTGATATGCTGCAATCTTGAAGGGACCTTTCCAGAGATTCTCGAACTTACCGTGCTTACCTCTTTCCTCATTCCTTGCATCCCACTTTAGCACCACATCATCCAACTGAATTTTTTCTGCCTTTGCTTTTCTGTCATAAATTTTCTTAGTCTTCTCCTGCAACTTGGACGTGTTCTCGAAGACATCTTCTCTGGTCTGCTGCAAGTGGACCATTTGATTCAACCTTCTCTACATAGGATCATCTTCACTGTCGGCCTCCTGAAGAAGTTTGACTACCGGGGCTACGAGAGAGGTAGGAAACACTGTATCAACTCCATAAACAAGCTCAAACGGGGACGTACCAATGGATTTCTTCTGACTGACCCGATCTGCCCAAAGTGTATTGACCAACCTCTTATGCAAACTCTTCTTGTTTATTTCCAGCAGCTTCTTGATGATGTTGACCAATGATTTATTCAAAGACTCCGCCAATCCATTGCCTTGCGGATGATAGGCAGTTGAGTGACCCAAAATGATGTCATATTTATGACAAAACTCTACCATCCTTTTTGATTTGAAAGCTGCTACGTTATCAGTGATTAACTTATTCGGGCAACCAAAGCGAGACAAGATGTTATTTTCAAGGAATGAAATAATTACCGCATCTGTAGCTTGTTTGGTGGGAATTGCTTCGATCCATTTGGTGAAATAATCTGTCACTGTGAGGATCCATCTATGCTGACCGGAAGAAGCAGGATGAATTTCACCAATGAAATCCAACCCCCATTGCTGGAAAGGAGCACTCACCTCAATGGGCTTGAGTGGCAAAGGCTGTAACTTCTGCCTTCCTTCGAAAATCTAACACTTATGACAACTCTTGACCATCTTATATACATCAGCAAACAATGTCGACCAATAGTATCCTGCTTTTAGGACTTTATTTGTTGTTGATTTCTAGAAAAGGTGACCACCACAGTCTCCCTCGTGGCAACCCTCCATGACCTTATTTGCTTCTTTTTCCACCAAGCAATTTAATAGAACGCCACTGGGATCTTTCCAATAAAGTGTAGAATTTAGAATGCAAAACTTGGCAGCTTTGAGTGTTCTAGCTTTGTTTCTAGTCATGCCGGGCGGTGGTGACAAATTTTTAAGCACATATATGAAATCTGAATACCACAGAGAAAGAGCAAACATTTCAGATACCTGAATTGATGATCCTTCCTCATCCTCATCGGACATAGCAGCGATCAGATTTATGTCTAAGGCGTGCAAGTTTGACTCGGCCATTAACTTTTCCAATCCCTGTCCTTTAACAAGCTTTGTGGGCTTTATTTCCACATCATATTCCAACAAAGCTACAATCCACTTGCCTCGTCTTCCTTCCGGATCGGTCTGCACTAGAACATCTTTGACAGCAGTGTTAAGAACATAGGCCAAAATATGAGAATGTAGAATATATACCCAAAAATCTTTCAATGCTTTCACAAGTGCAAGGGCTTGCTTCTCAATGATGTTGTATTTTATGGCTGCATCTCTTATAGCTCTACTGAAGAATGCAATGGGTCTTTCGTGATCATCTCTTTTCTACAATAACACAACTGCCATAGTATGCTCTGAAGCAAATGAAAACAATATGAAATCCTGAGTGTAATGCGGGTTGACTAGAACTGGAGCTGAAGAAAGAGCCAATTTGACTAAATTGAAATATTTTACAGCCTCCTCCGTCCATTTCACTTGGTTGTCCTTACTAAGCATGTTTGTAATCTCTCTTAGGTGCTCAGCAAGATTAGGTACAAAGCGGCGTAGAAAATTTAGTTTACCATTGAAATATTGAATCTCTTTCTTATTTCGGGGCAGATCGATTTGCTGAATCACTTGTACATGTGTTGGGTCAATACGAATGCCATATTTTGAGATAATGTTCCCGAGTAGTTTGCCTTCCTCCATGGCGAACAAGCTCCTTTTCGGATTCAGTGATAGGCCATATTTTCTGTACATTTGCAAGACAGTTTTTAGATGGTACATGTGTTCTTCATAAGATTTGGAAAACACCCTCAGATCATCCAGGTACACAACCAAAAAGACATCCTTCTCATTTGTGAAAGCCAAGTCCATTGCACGCTGAAATGTGGCACCCGTGTTCTTCAAACCGAAAGGCATTTTAGCGTAATGAAAAGTTCCCCACGGAGTCGTGAACACTGTCTTATCTCAGTCATCTTCATGGATAGAAACTTGGTTATATCCAGAATAACCATCAAGTAGTGACATACGAGATGCTCCCACTACTCGCTGAAGTATATGGTCCATTTTGGGCAGTGGATAATTATCTTTCAACGAAACTTTATTGAGATTTCTAAAATCAATGCACAAGCGAATCTCACCTGTCTTCTTTCGTACGGGCACCAAATTAGAGATCCAATCCGAAAATATGATGGGAACAATGATTCTTGATTTGTACAACCTATTTATCTCCTTTTCAATTGATGGCAGCAGCTTTCGATTTAGCCTTCTCAACTTCTATCTGAAAGGTTTATGATTGGGCTTAATGGGTATAGTGTGTTGAATTATATTCGTATCATATGTCTTTAAGTCGGAATAGTCCCAAGCAAACACATCGGCGAATGAAGACAACAAAATGATATATTTGGCTTTGATCTTTTGTGGCAATGCTTTAAACAATTTTACCATTTTAGGATTAGCAGTTGTTCCGACATTGACCTCTTCCACACCCTTCTTTGTTGGCTTGTGGGCTACATCATCTTGATCAAAGAGTTCTTCTAAAAGTATCAAACCTTTAGGAATAACGTTATTCTTTAGCTGCAACACGTCCATTTCATTGATCTACACATCATCTGTACCATTACCTTTACCATCATCATTTTCTACATCAATTGAGGTTTCTTTGAACTTACCTTTGTTTTGCAGAAAATCATTAATATCCTCATCATCTTGGAAAACTTGCCAGTATCTTTGATTGTCCGAGACTGTCGGACGATGCTTGACATGAATTTCAAATTTATTGCTGGAGTTCATTAGGATCTTCAAACTACTTGTTGCCTTAGCAAGAGCATCAAAAATGCTATTTTGTATACGAGGCACACATGTCAATGTATATTCTGAAAATAACTTTAGGATGTCTAGAACCGCACTAGGGTAACCCCGCATCCGAGGAGCTTTGCTTGATATTCGCCTCTAACCTGCTTAATCACCAATTCGGAGTCACCATATACTGCAATCCTCTTAGCATTCACCTTTCTTAGAATTTTTAGGCCAGTAATCAGAGCTTCATACTCCGCTTCATTGTTTGAACAATCAAAAGCCAACTTGTGAGAGCATACCCACACGTTACTAGGCACTTTGTTCGGGGCGGAGAAAGGACTGCATACCCAAATTCCAATTCCAACGCCATCATTTCCCACTGCTCCATCGAAATCCATGGTCCACAAACCTTCTTCCTCCTCTTGCAAGTGTTGAAAATCTGTTTGTTGTGTTTTATCTGCTTGCTATCCATTACTTTCAGCTGATAGCTCAACGGTGTTTTGTTGTTCTTGTCCTTCTTTCTTTAAAACTCCTTTAAAATTTTCTGTTATTTCTGGAATATCATCTGCTTCTACTAATTGACTATCGATATCATTGAAACTATCAGAATACAAAACGAAAGACTCTAAATCTATATGTACATAATTAATCGGATGATTTATTGGTTTCTCCTTGCTTGTAATCATGTATTTCATTTTTTTCTCCCGATACAATTTCCTCATTCGGCCAAACACCGGAATCGTTGCATAGGAGAAATCTAGTTGCAGTGTCCCTTTCAATTTTGCTAACCAAGACCTAGAAAGAAGCATGCCAAACCTGGGAGGAATATCTGCTACAACAATATCCATCAAAACATTCTTCATTGGGAGTTAATACAGACTCACAACCAAGTCTTTGATGAGCCCGATACATCTTACTCTGCTGGAATCAAACGAATAGAGATCATGGTATTGCCGGGTGATGTCTAGACCCAGCTTGTCCATGATAGCCTTGGGCATGAGATTGTGAGAAGCTCTGGAATCGAACATGGCATTATGTAACACAAAATCATGTAATCTTAAACTGATATAAAAAGGTGGCACATCATTATCAGGAGACTCACCATTCGATGCTGGCCCAAAAATCATTTCGGGGTGATCATCTTCGACATTCACCATGTCAGACATTGGGTCAAAATTCAAAATTTTAGACACTTGACTTCTGTAACTGTTGTTCCTCATTATTTCAGTCAAGGGAATGGATACCTTCAATTTAGAAATTTCATTCTCTAAATTAAAAGTGGGAATCTCTTCTACCTCTTTGACTGGGATTTCTTTCCTTTCCTTTTCTTTCGATGTAATTGGCTTATTTGATTTTTCTGTTGATGGTAATTTGCTGCTACCCGGATTAACCGCCTCCTTTCCTTTCCTTTGTGTAACTGATGAATCATTCTTTGATGCCTCAACGTCCTTCCTCTTCTGAATTGGTTTAACTGGCACATCTCTGTTTCTAAATGAGTATCACTACTGTTGGGTGGACAGAGCATTCATATAGCCTCTTTGGTACTCATCTGATTCTTCCTCCAAAACGGTGTCATTTGCTAGAATGAAATCTGCATCTTTGTGTACAGATGAACTTTTTGCATACTCCTCATCCTCGGTAATATAAATAGGCAAATCCTCAGGAGTAAAGAAGTGGTTTTCTTCACCTATTATATTCTCGTCCTCATCTAACTCCGGTCCATGCACAAAATTTTGCTACAAAGGTTGATGTACTGGCTGCTGTGCTGTCTGCTCTTAGGCTCATTGATCTCTCTACCTTATTCTATATTGTGGCTGTTGCTGGCTACGAAAGTTAGGATTTCTAACTTGTGGCTCAGGTTTGTCAACTTCACCCTTTCAAGCAACTGCTCTACCTTCCAGAGTAATTAATCTACCGAGGAAGATTCTTCTTTTATGGTGACCTTCTTTTTTGCCTTTGCTCTAGCCCTCTTGGTCAGCAGATTTGCTTCAATGCTGACTGCGATCTTCTGCATGTCTTCCATTGTGGCAGGTTCTCTCTCTCTTAATTGATAAGCCATGTCAGCATCAAAACCATCCAAAAACTTCACCATGACTAGCCCCACAGGTGGCCTTAGATGATCAGGAATTTCATTATAAACATAATTGAATCTAATGTAGTAGTCTTGGACCGACTCACCAGCGTTTCATTTGATTTTCTCATATTCAGCCAAAATTTGGAGAGGATTCTTTTTCACTTCCCACCGGCCTAAAAATTTTCTTTGCAGGTTGGCCAAGGTAGCGATACATGTAGCCGGAAAACCTCTGAACCATTTCCTCACTTCACCTGCAAATGTCTGTACAAAGAGTCTCACTGCCACATTCGTTGCATCAATCTCGTGAAGTTCACAAAAATCTACCATTCTTTCCACATGTTGTTGAGCGGTAATTCTGTTAGGACCGCCATCAAAAAACATGATTTTGCTTTGATAATCTACGGGCATATCATCTAAAACTTGAGGCAGGAACAAGAGGTGCAAAACGAGTAGCCATCACTCTTGGTGGGTTTGGCCTTGGAGGTGTTGGAGGAGTGTGCACAGTTTGTAGGGGGCTAACAATTGGAGTTTGAAGCTGTGCGAAAATGTAGTTATCACTTGACCGGTTAGCTCTTTCAGTTTCTAAATCTACAAGAAACTGTGGATTGGGGATAGTAGAGTCAACTGCCCTTTCGGATTTGGTCTCGAACAATGATATTTAAAACTGCTCATCAAAATCTAGCTCTTCAAGATATTCAAAAATGTTAGGACATGAATGGGATTTGAACACGGGAGATATAGAGCTCAATCAAATTGGGATTTTCGTAGATGTGCAGAGGATCTAGATCTGGATTAGCTCTGTTATATCTTCTAGAAGCCAGTGTGCTATTAAGAAAAATCAAAAGGACACAACCAACTCACTCAGCCTATCAAATTCTAAACTTGTCATCTGGAAGCTTAGAATTATCAAGAACTAAGGGGTGTAATTTCATGTCCCCAGTAGAGTCGCCACTATGTTAGCACCTAAATCTGCCTTAGGCTAAAGGAAGGCAAAATTCAGGGTAACCACAAACCACGCTCAGTCTGGTAGCTAGCCCTACTAGAACAGGAGAGGGCTTTCTCCGTGTCATGCTCAGTGAATAAATAAACGATATGGTCTGAGGTGACTTATAGTGAAATATTGATTTTAGGCTAGGTAAATAAATATGGAAACAAGAGGAAAATTTTGATAAATGACTGATTTTTTGGGATGTATGGGACCAACGAACAACAATGAGCAGAGAATTTAACACAAAGGCACAGATTACTTCATGAGGCAAGACAGGCGGAAAGTCTAGAAATTAAATTTGAAATAATGCGAAATGGAAAGATTGTTTAAGAGGGTGAAAAGGGCATAAAAACATGAATCCTTTTCAATAGAAGAATAACACAGAACGTGAAACTTTCCCATAGGTAGAGAAATAAAGATGAATTCTACCTTATCTTACTTAGAAAATTTCACTGAAAATGAATATGAATGAACTGTGAAACATAACGAAATACATATGAAACATAAAGAGAACACATTTGCTACACTCACACCACATGAATCCCATGAACCAGAGCCACTACCTTTCATTAATTCTCTGTCAAAATATAGAATGAAGAACTGAGTTTCTCTCCCCACAGTCTCCCAGAAATTACAACCAACCCTTTGCAAATGGTTTTACATACAATAAATGGACTTTTCCATTGGGAAATGGAATGACCCATAGTTGGGGAGTTTTTCAAATCATTACAAACTGGAAATGGAAATCCAACCATTAGTGACAGGTGCAGCGCTACAAAAATGACAAATTGCTTGGGTGAATGCTCGCCTTCCTTTGCCACTTGGATAGAAGCCAACCTTTAGTGAAAATACTCTTTAAACTTTGCCTTAGGTGCTGAGAAAAATGCAGTGTAAATGAGTGGGCCCACTTCGAGAAAGTTGCGAATCGAAATGTCGCGGGGCGGAAGTGATTTTGGCCTTTGGGTCCCTGTGCGCCGCACCCAAAGCTATATGTGCCGCGCCACTTTGGAGACGATTTTGAGATACCTACTGAAGTCGAAATTGTGCCCAAGTGTTCTTGTTAGAAAGCCCTACCTGTATACTTTCTTGTTAGAAATCCCTACCTGTATACTTTCCAACCCAAGTGGAATTTCCGAATTTGGTGCTCATTTTCCCCTCCAAAACTTCAATCTCCCAAGACTGCTTCCTGTGTGTCAAAATAGGGGCAGAGAGGTCATGTTTTGAGTGTCTTTGACCTCCCGGGGACTCAAAACTTGCCCAAATTCCTTGGCCATACACCAACAGTCATGATGTTTCATATTGAATCCAAAAATGCAAACCATTCTTGATTTGGAGCTCCCAATCATAAGCGTCGCGCCAGTGGCACGACGCACAGGGAGAAAAACCCTATTTTGTGCACAAAAATTTGTCAAGTGACCAAAATTGCCCCAAATGTTTTGAAATTTGGGTTGGAGATCCTCTATGAAGTGATATGTTGGGCCACAGAGGCTTCAGCCAAGATTCAGAGCTGATCTTTCTCTTTTTGCCTCTTTTGTCCTTTTGTCGCTCTCCTCAATTTCGCCTTCAAACTCCTTATCCAAGCCTTTGAACTCATGTTATGTGCCCTGTAGTGATAAACCATCCACCTCAATATGGTTTTTTCTTTGTCATCCTTCTCTAGCAGTCTCTCTGTCGAGCGATAAAAAGGTTTCTTTTTAACTCCTAATTACCTCACATTAATTGTCAACCCAGGGACGACTTTTTGTTTCAAGAGTGTACTCAGTCTGAGGCGGCTATTTACTCGAGAGTAATGTTTTGCAGTATACTGCTTAAAATACAAAAGTAAATGAATGCTTGAAATAAAATCTACTTCCAGCAAAATACTTTGAAGCCTAAATCATTCATTCGGAAAGATAAGCAATGTATCAGTCAAGGGTCCAGTAACAATAACTCATCCCTTTGGAAACTAATGTAACCAAAAGTAATAAAGGAACAGATCATCAATCAGGGGACTAGACAACCAATGTCAATACTCACTATAGTTTCAGATCGTTCGTCACACCAAAGCAAAGATAATTTGAATAACAGGAAATGGAACGGCAGATAAGAAATGGAACAACAATTAAGAAATAGAACAACAAACCTAAAATGGAACAACAAACAAGAAACTATAACAACAACTAAGTCTAACAAGTAGTAACACCTTAGTCTACAAGATCAAATGCACTAATTGTGACCTACAGGAATCGAATGGCAATCCTTCACTCTTAAGGACGGATTGAATAACACACCTAAAATGGAACAACACTAATTAAGGATGAATTATAGAAAAACACTTGAAAACCATATATACACACGACACACCTTAATGGTAATCTAATCTTGGTAATCCACTTATCAGTCTTAGTTATAAAGAATACAATTGTATTTTATGATGGAACAGCAACAGCAATAGATCCAACAATCGCAAGGAAATATAATCTCTAAGATGAATTCATTAATACCAATTAATTTAATTTAACAACACGGATACGCTGTAATTGAACAACAATACATTTTGTAAGGATCAACAACGTTATATCAATGATTGAAATAATAACAATGCGTTACCAAGTCAAGATGAACCAATACGAAATTCCTGGCATTGAGAACGATATTACTTAGTTGAATATAACAGAACCGTGATGTAAAATAACAAAACATATCAGATTATTGAATCACGCTAATGAGCAAACCACGCATAAACCAAAGAAGATAATATACAGCAGCAACGTACTCCACCAGAGGCTGGGCCCTTAGCCGCCAGCGGATGCTGCTGGGTTACATCAGATGAAAAGAATGAACAACAACTCTCAAATCAGGTATTAATCATTAAATGGTGAAATCATTACAACAGATGAAGCTTTGAAACTTACAGCATGAAACAATCCTTTCTTCCTCCTATCCTATCATGAATTCTTAATTCTAAATCTCTAATTCTAAATCCTCAATTCTCTATTGTCTTAGCCATCAATTCTCCATTCTCTTAGCCATCAATTCTCCATCAATTCTCCCCCCTCCTCTCTTGTTTTTATTTAAATAGAGAGAGAGCACAGAGCAGTTACAATAGAGATAATTACAACATGATTCTATTAAAAAATTGGATTGTTTCCAACCAATTGATCAACAAGAAGATATATTTCCATCCATCTCTCAACAAGAACAAGACGAATTTGGCTTTGCAGCTGAGATCTAGAGGACGGCTGCAACAACAAATATGAGAAAATCGTGCTCAAATAACCCTGCGTTTCTCTCAATACAAGCCAAATTTGGGCAAA
Source organism: Pinus taeda (assembly GCA_000404065.3). Lineage (NCBI taxonomy): Eukaryota > Viridiplantae > Streptophyta > Pinopsida > Pinales > Pinaceae > Pinus > Pinus taeda. The sequence continues at coordinate 100,968 of APFE030680671.1, forward strand.
CCATTCTTCAATAAAGTTAATTGGGTTCGTTCTGGACAAAACCCATGTTCCGGATTTTCCATATTCTTCTTCATTTACCCAGAATCTCAACCACAAAATTGTCACTTCTTATCCAGCGAATTTCTGAGTTGGAATATTTAATGATCAAATCTTCAATCTAGAAATTATCTTGGAGGTTAAAAATGGTGAATAATGTTACAACTAATTTACTGAAACTATCATTGATAAAATCATTCATAATCATCAATTTATTAGAAATAAAGGAAGATAAATAATATTCATCCATAAGAGCATAAATAATTTATAAAATGGATTTAAATGATAAATTATAACCAATGATATAATAGAGAAGAGTAAAAATGGATGAAATAAGTGTTACAAAGTGGTCGTATTCATGGCCCAACATACCCCCACACCGAATATATTGCATGTCCTCATGCAACAAAAACTGAATATATTGCATGTCCTCATGCAATCGAAGGACAAAACCCATGTGTTAACCAAGCAATACAAAATTTCTTCATCTTAGCTCAGGAAATGGATAGAACAAATGAATTCTTCCTCAATTAATAAATATTTAATTTTAGCAATCTTGATGAAGGCATAACAATGAAGTTGTAGCAAAATATGATATAAGTGACAACAACCTTCATTAACCATTTTCCCAAAAACTACAAACCAGCTTTTGTTGAAATGTTGCAAGTAGATTTGTAATATATGAATACCTTTATGATCCACAAATCAAATCGTTTTGATGCACGGATCATGAGATATAAATAAAATGGTTGTAGGTGATAGTGCATGATTTCCGAAATTTTATGAACCAATATAACTTGAAATTGTCTGGGTTTGTATATTTTAATGATACATCAAAAATCACAAGAATTGAGTTCATAGGTTTAAAAATATTATGGAAATCAATTTCTGCATTGCAATTGTATGCCTTAAATGAGAAAGAAAGTGGAAAACATCCATCATGCGTAGCAATTCCTCCCCCTCTCTGAAAAATTAGCATGCCCTCATGCGATGCTAGAAAACAAATAGAGGTGGTTGCTACTATCTGTGGAAGTCTATGCTTGGTGTAAAACAACATGGAATAAGGGAGGTGTTGAGAATGAATAAGAATAGCAATGGATGATAAAGAATATGAATGACATAGTTAGAGGAAAGCAATGAACGAAAGCAACACTCCCCTAAATGGAAAGAGAATATGCCGCTGAAAATGGGAAGTGGTAAAGATGTGGAATGAACGATGATAAATAATGCTCAAAATGGATTTTCATGAAATTCTTCTAAATTCGTAATAAATCAGAAAATTATGCTATTTTACCTCAAGCTTTACCTCCAAAAAGAAAAATGTGGAATGACATATATGGACTGGCATTTGTTGAAGCTGATGTAGGCAGAGTTGGTGCTGAAAGTGATGCAAAAGGTGGAATCCAAGTAAGAACATCATGTTTGAAGAATTGTTCACGTTGCGAGTTGCTCGAGCCTCTTCTGTTAGGTGCAATAGTGTGGTCATGCTTCAAATAGAATTCTGCCCATACTTGTTGTTTTCCTGTAAACAAAGCACTATTTTGCATACAATGTTCTTGAATCCATAGTGTTAGTTTTGAACAGCAATAGATAAGATGCATACAAAAATTTCAGTCAGAAAAACTTTTTGTATACATGCAATACTAATATTTTATCAAATCAACAAGTAATGGCAGAGTGCAGTAATCATATCGCATGCAATCCCATAATGCATACATTCCCCCCTCCAATTGGAAAAGAGATTCCATGACCATAAAGCATATGAAAGGTGTTGTGCTGATGGCAAGGCAAGGGAATGAACAATACAGCAGTAGAGTACACAAATCAATGATAGGACAGCGAGGGTTATGGTTATAATGAGAGCAGAGTGTATAAAGATAGTCATTAATAAATGATAGGATGCTTTGGATTGATGATAAGTTATGAAAAAAGAAAAAGAACGACAATATGCCAAAAAGATGCTTTGCTGACTGTATTCTAGCTGAAAAATGATGTGATTGATCATAAAACAATTTATCATGCATAGAGGTTCAAAATAGGGATAAAAATTAAGGAAATAACTTCTCTGATAAAAATAAAAAATAAGAAAAGGGTATTATAGTAATAATTGACGATAAAATATAACTTCAATACCATAAGCAGAGCCTCTGCTGCCAGCAGGCGTCCATAGCCTCGGCAGGGTTGCTTTTTAACCCATATGAGCCAGGATCCTCAATTTATAAATGGAGAGTTACAGTGTTGTTCCACAGAAGAGATCAGTGTGCTGGCATGGTAACCAGATAACCACACTGCCATTCACTGGGATGTAGCAAAAGTGATCAGGTCGGCTCGTGATGAGACCTCCTGTTCAAGGATAATTTGGTTATCCAATGGATCATAACCCTGGTGTAGTGGCCATAATGGGAATGTCACTTTGTTACAACCTTATAAACATGGTAGGCTGGCTCGTAATGAGACCCCCTATCCTCCATCTGCGACCAAAATTTTGTTGTTATTACACATTTTTATGATAAAAAGAAGGAGGCTCAGTACTCCTTAAGAGTAGGGATGGTGGAAGAAGTTGAACGTGCCAATAGAAAAAAGTATACCCATAATCTCATTTATTACAGACAGAGAAGATTATAACTAGGAAGGGTGGAACCAGCATGGTATTAAGATGATCAGTCAATATCATGTTCAACAGAAAACAATGCAGTAAAGTAGTATATAAATAATTGTGTCATTTTTGAAAAGAATCTATCATCAGGGAGTTGTCATGTTAAAGATCATAACGTGAATGATAATAACTCGCTTCAAAAGAATCCATAATTATTGTCCTCATAAAAGTAGTGTACTTCATGCCATGAAAGAGAATCAGGAAAATGTGGTTGAGATGAACTAGGAATAATCCCACAAGAGAAAGGAAGGGTTGCTCTAAAAAATACTCCCAAAGTGTTGCTTTTTTGAAGGAACAGCAAAAACACTCAAAAAGAGAGTGGTGTTCTGTGTAGGGAACAACAAAGAAAATGCATACCAAGAAAGCAAAAATACACACAAAAAAGTGTGAAAATGCAAATGCCGTTCCTTTGGAAAAAGGAACAGCAAAAACTAAAAGTGTCGTTCCTTTAGAAAAGGAACAGCAAAAATGCAAGTGTCATTTCTTTGGAAAAGGAACAGCAAAAATCAAAAGTGTCATTCCTTTAGAAAATGAACAACAAAAACGCAAGTGCCGTTCCTTTGGAAAAGGAACATAAAAAATGAAAAGTGTCGAAGTGCTATTTATTTCGAAAAGGAACAATAAAACGTGAAAGTGCAGAAGTGTTGTTCCATTCGAAAAGGAACAACAAAACGTGAAAGTGCAGAAGTGTTGTTCCATTCAGAAAGGAACAACAAAACATGAAAGTGCAGAAGTGTTGTTCTATTGGAAAAGGAACAACAAAACGTGAAAATGCAGAAGTGTTGTTCCATTTCGAAAAGGAACAACAAAACGTGAAAGTGCAGAAGTGTTGTTCCATTCGAAAAGGAACAGCAAAATGTGAAAGTGCTGAAGTGTTGTTCGATTCGAAAAGGAACATCAAAACGTGAAAGTGCAGAAGTGTTGTTCCATTCGAAAAGGAACAGCAAAACGTGAAAGTGCAGAAGTGTTGTTCCATTTCGAAAAGGAATAACAAAACGTGAAAGTGCAGAAGTGTTGTTCCATTGGAAAAGAAACAACAAAATGTGTTGCTTCATTTTGAAAAGGAGTGTTGCTTCATTTTGAAAAGGAACAACAAAACATGAAAGTGCAGAAGTGTTGTTCCATTTCGAAAAGGAACAACAAAACGTGAAAGTGCAGAAGCGTTGTTCCATTTCGAAAAGGAACAACAGCTGTTCCATTTCGAAAAGGAACAACAAAATGAACCATGAAAAAGGAACAAAAAAATGAATGGCTGACCCAAAAGGTGCTATTCCTTTGGAAAAGGAATAGGAAAACGAAAATGTTGTCCCTTTGAAAAATGAACAGTAGGAAAGACAAAAATGCACACAAATGATGTCCCTTCAGAAAAGGAACAACAAAATGCACAATCATAAAATGCAAGCACGCAAAGAATGAATTAGTTGTTCACTGCATTGATGTTGAGGATGGGTTATAGTTTAAATGAAGCAATACCTGAAACAAAAAATATAAGAGAAATCAGAAAAGAAACAACAAAAGACAGTATGTAAATAAATAAATTAAGTTACAACAACTATGATATTATGTAAAAAAAAAGATCTCTTTGAAAAATGTTTTGGCAGCAATGATAAGACATGAATATTCAAATTGAAATAAATTCTTTATTTGTTCTATTATGAATCCGTTGGGTAATGATTTGGATGAAACTCCCTTTGTTTTATTAAAATTTCTTTGAAAAATCACTCTTCCATAAATTGACCTTCTTTATTTTCCCACGATCTGAAAAAAAAAAAAAAAAAAAAAAAAAAAAAAAAAAAAAAAAAAAAAAAAAAAAAAAAAACGAGTGTCTACCTATAATAAAACATTAAATCATGGAAAAAGAGAGGTGATGGGCTCCCCTAATCCAAGAATTATGCAAAAAAACAACAAATAGTTACTCTGTATAACAAATCCATTGAGAGAATAACAAAGTAAAATTTATTTGTGACCTGCGGGAGAGCAGTGGTCGACCATACTAACCAGCAGTGTTTTAATCACAACTTCTTTGTTTTTCGTCCAAATTGAGTGATTCCAAAGCCAAATGAGAGCTAATTCAAAGGTTTATCTCCAGTATCAACAGGTTTTATAAATGCAATGATATGATATGTTAATTTTAGTTAGAACAACCTGCATAACAGAGTCATTTTTGATTACCCAGCTTAGACCAACAGTTAATGTTTTAAGCATAGGTTTTTCGTTTGATGTTGGATTCAAATGATTCAAATTGGAAATTAAATTATATTCATTTATTTATCTCCAAAAGAAATAGGTTTTGAAGAAAATAATAATTGATAGGTCAAATACTGTAAGGAACAGTTGGAAAGACATAGTTTTAAGGGTGCTGATTTACGACAGACAATCTGTATTTTGATCATAACTTCTCCATACGATATAAAAAATGAGTGATTCCAATTAAATTGTAGACTATATTCAAGGGGAATCTACCATAGTAATCTTTTTTAAAAATTTAAACATTTAGGCCTCCAAACGCCGACGGTCCAACTCTGTTCCCGAGCTACCCACTAGACACCCTGTCAATGTTTTGTTTCTAACTTTTTCGTTTCAAATCAAAATTGAGTGGTTCAAATTGGGTTAGAAAGTAGACATCAAGGGATACCTAGGGTAGGAACAGGTTTTAAAAATATTCACTTTTTTCTCCCTCAAAACATGACTGTCCCGACTACTTTTCCAGAAATCTCATCAAGCCCGCAAGCCAAAAAAATGATATTCAAACATTTTTCATATTGATAATAAAAATGAATATAAGTGTTTGTAGAATTGTTATTTCTATTATAAATCATCTAAATACACAAATGAATTGAAACATTTATCATCGATGTTGATTTCAATAGCGTGTTGCAACAAAAGAAACAACTAGTTTTACAAAAATAAAAAATGTGTTTGTTTTATTTCTTTATTTATTTTATTTTCTCTACTATCCTACTCTTGTTTGAGAATAGAATATGTTTATGTATAAGAGTATTTCCAGTGGAGACATTTTTTAAATAAGGCTTCATGTATGCACATACCCAAATTTGAAAAATGCATGTTAATGGTATTAGGGTATGAGAAGCCAACTTCCCTTCAAAAAATGGTATCAAAAATTGTTGAAGCATAGAGTGATGTTGCAAACAAATGATGGAGTGAAAGCAATATTCAATGTATCTGTTACTTTTTTGATTTCCCATAGCCATCATACCATGAAGTTCTTGGGCTTTTAAAATGGTTTGTTGATGCATACTAAAATAAACCTCATTTTCTTCCATAGCTTCTACAATTTTTGAATTTGAAACATTCTGAATCTCATTGTAAGTTTTCTCTAATGGCGCACGTGAGATAGAATGGGTGGGAAGGGTGGGTAAATCTTGCAGTTCAACATTGTAAGCATGTTGTACTGGTTTATTGTGGTGAGGGTGTGGAATTAGTTGAGCAAGGAATTGTGTATGCAATGGAGCATTTTGATGATGTGGTTGATTGGGTTGTGTGAATGGTTTTGATGGGCAAGCAAGATGTTGTGGAAGAGCTGGTGAAGAATATGGAGAATGTGTTTGTGCTACAAGATGAGGGAGAGTAGTCATGCAATCATAAGGTGAACCATGCCAAGCTTGTAGATAAGATTGGTGGTGGTTATATTGAAATTGACATGGCTGCCCTGACACATTAATATTCCATAATGGATTATGCAAGTACGAGAATGGAGAAAAAGTGTTTTGAACCATACATGTAGGCCTTATTGCAGCTTTCCCATCTCTTTGATATGCCACTTCCATCCTAGATAAGGAAGAGCGAGTATCTACAGGATGCTCCTTTCGGTCATGAGGGAAAAACACTTCATCAAATTCTTCATTTCTATGAACCCGCAAAACATCCAATTTTTCATTTAGAGAGCTAATACAATCAACTTTAAAATTTTCAAATAAAGAATTGATTTTAGCTCTTATGTCTCCTATTCTTGTAGCAGATTTAGAAAAGAAGGAACAAACATCTCTAGAACTCTTACCAGCCTTGAATATTCCTCTTGAATACCTTATGCACAACTCACAAACATCATCATATGATAACTGAAAAACATCACTTTTTCCTATCATATTTAAGAGTTCTAAAAATTTATCTTTGATTCCTTTAAGAAGGAGTGTTTTTAAGATCTCCTTTTCCAAATGCTTATATTTTGATTTTTGAAGGTTGTATTGAAATTGATCTACATAGTCCTCCAAACTTTCATCTTCACCTTGTATCATACCGAAAATATCTTCATTGGCCTTGCAATAGTCTTGGTACTTCTTCAAGAATATGTTCTTCATGTCCTCCTATGATTGGATGCAATTCCTACCTAGGCTCATGAACCATTGGAAAGCTGCTCCTTTTAGAGTAAGAGGAATCACATTCAACCTTTGATCATTAGTGTAATAATCATATCCTCTACAAAGTATTTCGAACTCAAATAAGAATGTATTTGGATCTTCATTTGCTAAACCATGAAAATTTGGTAAATATGGGGGAATTATGTGCATTTGTGTCACTCGTCCTAGATCTTCGATAGGAAATTCAAAACTAGAAACGTGAGTCATTTCTTACCATAATAGAAGATGTTCTTCATGTGTTTCCTCAAGGCTCCTTCTTCAAATTTTCTTGCCAATCAGTTAGTGAAATAGGTGGTGCTTACAACACCACTTGCGTGAGATCATGTGATTCATTTTTAAAAATTTCTATCTTTTTTTCATTCACATAGAAATTCAAACATCTATTTCTACCCTAGGTTCTTTAACAGTCCTGCTGGAAAGTGGGCAGGGGAGCAGGGCTTTCACATGCTCTGTATGTAGGTTTTTACCTTCCGTTTTTAATACTCAATTCTTTCCTAACAAACACTCATCGGATGCACACTACTCTTTTAAAAATGGCTACACTCTCCCCAGCAATGACGCCAAAATGTCGAGCGATAAAAAGGTGTCTTTTAAACTCTTAATTACCTCACATTAATTGTCAACCCAGGGACGACTTTTTTTTTCAAAAGTGTACTCAGTCTGAGAAGGCTATTTACTCGAGAGTAATGTTTTGCAGTATAGTGCTTAAAATACAAAAGTAAATGAATGCTTGAAAGAAAATCTACTTGCAACAAAATAGTTTGAAGCCTAAATCATTCATTCGGAAAAATAATCAATGTATAAGTCAAGGGTCCAGTAACAATAACTCATCCCTTTGGAAACTGATGTAACCAAAAGTAATCAAGGAATAGATCATCAATCAAGGGACTATACAACAAATTTCGATACCCACTATAGTTTCAGATCGTTCTCCACACCAAAGCAAAGGTAATTCGAATAACATGAAATGGAACGACAGATAAGAAATGGAACAACAATTAAGAAATAGAACAACAAACCTGAAATGGAAAAGCAAACAAGAAACTATAACAAAAACTAAGTCTAACAAGCAGTAATACCTTAGTCTACAAGATCAAATGCACTAATCGTGACCTACAGGAATCAAATGGAAATCCTTCACTCTTAAGGATGGATTGAACACCACACCTAAAATGGAACAACACTGATTAAGGATGAATTATAGAACAACGCTTGAAAACCATATATACACATGGCACACCTTAATGGTAATCTTATCATGTTAATCCACTTATAAATCTTAGTTATAAAGAATATGATTGTATTTTATAATGGAACAACAACATCAATAGATCCAAAAATCGCAAGGAAATATAATCTCAAAGATGAATTCAGTAATACCAATTAATAAATGTTACAACACGGATACGTTGTAATTGAACAACAATACATTTTGTAAGGATCAGCAACGTTATATCAATGATTGAAAGAATAGAAATGTGTTACCAAGTCAAGATGAACCAATACGACATTCCTGACATTGAGAACGATATTACTTAGTTGAATATAACAGAACCGTGATGTAAAATAACAAAACATATCAGATTACTGAATCACGCTGAACCAAAGAAGATAATATACAGCAGCAGCGTACTCCACCAGAGGATGGGCCCTTAGCCACCAGCAGATGCTACTGGGTTACTTCAGATGAAAAGAATGAACAACAACTCTCAAATCAGGTATTAATCATTAAATGGTGAAATCATTACAACAGGTGAAGCTTTGAAACTTACAGCATGAAACAATCCTTTCTTCCTCCTATCCTATCATGAATTCTTAATTCTAAATATCTAATTCTAAATCCTCAATTCTCCATTGTCTTAGCCATCAACTCTCCATTCTCTTAGCCATCAATTCTCCCCCCTCCTCTCTAATCTCTATTTTTATTTAAATAGAGAGAGCATAGAGCAGTTACAATAGAGATAATTACAACATGATTCTATTACAAAATTGGATTGTTTCCAACCAATTGATCAACAAGAAGATATATTTCCATCCATCTCTCAACAAGAACAAGACGAATTTGGCTTTGCAACTGGGATTTGGAGGACGGCCACAACAACAAATCTAAGAAAATCGTGCTCAAAGAACCCTGAGTTTCTCTCAATACAAGCCAAATTTGGGCAAAACATTCTTCAATAAAGTTAATTGTGTCAGTTCTGGACAAAACCCATGTTCTGGATTTGCCATATTCTTCTTCATTTCCCCAGAATCGCAACCACCAAACTGTCACTTCTTATTCCAGCGAATTTCTGAGTTGGAATATTTAATGATGAAATCTTCAATCTAGAAATTATCTTGGAGGTTAAAAATGGTGAATAATGTTACAACTAATTTATTGAAACTATCATTGATAAAATCATTCATAATCATCAATTTATTAGAAATAAAGGCAGATAAATAATATTCATCCATAAGAGCATAAATCATTTATAAAATGGATTTAAATGATAAATTATAACAAATTATATAATAGAGAAGAGTAAAAATGGATGAAATAAGTGTTACAAAGTGGTCGTATTCACGGCCCAACACCCTCAAGGTGGATGTTGATATGCTCGAGCCAAGACTCGGTCATTGTTAATCTCTTGCTCTAATGGAGTGAGCTCAATCCTCCTATGTTAGGCAGCTTGGCGATTCTCACAGACGCTTTGTAGCTCCATGATCTCATGCTGGTCTTCGAGCTGTTTGTTCCTCTGCTCCAAATACCTAATAATCCACTTAACCCTCTCAAAATTGAGAGACAAGGCTTGGATCTGTGTTTGCTGCTCCTAGATAATCCTCCTAAGTTTGGCACTCTCCACATCTGTATCATCATCATGAATGAGGGATGTAGTCAGCCTCTCGTTCACCTGATGGCCCCTCATCATGCATGGGCCTCTTTCCCCTGTCCTGTACGTGTGTTTTTATGTCGGAAGCGAGGCTACTTCCACCCCAAGTGGAGATAACACTCGCTTTGCTACTGCAAACAAATGTCTACTGCCTCTTTGATAGGTGATGCATACTGGCATAGTAGTAGTCTCATGGTGCTCATACTGATGAGAAGGACCACCTATCTCATGTTCAACCTCTGATAATACCTGTGAAGTGCTGAAGAGGTCACGGGAAATGAAATCATCCGAAGTAATGCCCTGTAATCCCAGTTGATGAACCACCAAAATCTTAATAAGAACAAAATGATAAACACTATTAAGTTGTTGTTGAGGAGTCTTGTGTTGCATGAAGGTGTTCATCCTCTCTATGTTCCTGCAAATGAAATATGGGATGTTCAACATCCATACCCTGGTAAAGTGCATGAGCAACCTGATGTGATAGGCATATAAACGAGAGAACCTCCCCAATATTTAAGCCACTTTTTCAGGCTCAAAGACTAGGTCATTACCCATAATTGATACATTTCTTCAAATCACTAATATAACATGGAAATGACAATATTAAATAAAATACTTGTTTAAGACCTTGACTAGGCCGCTAGTATCCATGCCATGCATTTTGTCAAACATCCTGTAAATGTGTAATCTACCAATTTAATTCATAGTTATAAGCATAGGGGTCTCATACTTAGATGAGAATTTCTAAGAACCATTGATGCCTCAACACATCAAATTCCATTCCATCCATTAGGTCATATATACATTGATCATTCAATAATAAGTAAAAACATGATGAGAGCCACACATGACTTCTGTCATAAAACATATGCATAACGAGGATAATAACATTAGCAAATACTCATAAAAGTAAAACCATGTGGACCACATATAATTCATCAAAATACTCATATAAGTACAAGAAGAAATAACCTCTTATTAGTGATGCAAAATCCGAACTTGAAATGGGTCTTCCATGTTCCGCCTAACTGTAGAATGGTTGAGCCAAATCTATCTTCATCCATTAACTTCCATGCCATATTCCAAGTATGAATGTGGGATCTCATAAAACACATCAATAAAAACTCATCTAGGGCTTCCAAAGTCCACCCACATTAACCCATCAAATAGTGATTCCACCTCATGGTTGGACATCACCAAACTGTCATCAGATCAGTCTCTAAGGCTCCAAGACTAGTAATTCAACCCACAAATTTTATGAGGCTCCAAAGTATTTGTCCAAAAAAGGCTCTAAGACTAGCAACTCAACCCACCAAGGGCTCTAGAGTTTTTGTCCAACTATATTCCTTGACTAGTAACTCCAAAAATGGTGAATCATCCCCATGGTTGACATCATTAAATTGAATCATATTGGTTCTGTTCTAAAGTTTATTTTTGTCGTACATTTTTGTTTTCAGGCCAATTTTTGACATAAAAATTTCTCTAATGATATTAGACAATACGTGCAAAAATCTCATCGTAGTCATCTCCCTCTTTTTTTTGAGAATTCTTTGTCCATGAACCTCATTGTATACTTCTCGATATTGTTGAGATTGCAACAAGATGATGGAGCTTAGTGAAAAGAACTCATAAAGCAACTGAAGAATACATCAGTTAACTCAATGCATGGATAGTTCAGTGGGGACAAGTGTTAGAGGTGAATGAAAGGACAAGATAGCTGTCAGTTGTGACTATAGTTATGCATGTGATTTGCACATGCATGGATTGAGTAATGCAAATGAGGATTGTGTAGTGTTACACAAGGAAAACACATGAATGGTTCAGCTATTCTCATCATTCTCTATGCAGGATTGCGCAGTGGAGGCACGCAAGCAGTAGGCATGATTTGAGCCAGTGATTGATTCAGATCTATGTTGTATTGTGTGTAACAGGTGGAGCTAGTATTGTATTGTGTACTGTTACATGATCTAAATCAATATAATATACAGATAGTTTGGGGTTTTTAGCGAGATGCTTTCGCCAGTGAAATACTATGTTATGTGTGATTGATGCTTCTATATTCGCATGCAATTAATTCTGCTTCCACAAAATTGATGATCAATGGTAGATGAGATTATGTATTATGCATGTATTCCGCAATAGTGTATAATCGAGATAATTTCGGTTGAATAAGTGTCATATTATTCATGAAATTTCTACATGGTATCAGAGCTAGGTTGATTTGTAGAAGAGATTTCTATAGGATATCAAATCGAGGATTGATCATCAGATCTATTATTCAGGAAGTGACTGTAGAGCCTCTAACTTACACCTCATCATCCACTATTGCCTACTATTTTTCATCACTTACCTCTCTCTTTTGACTCATTTTCAATGTAAAAACACCCAGATCATTACATTAGATGTCATTAAGCATGATCAAGTGAGCTTTGCTAATGTGTGACTGTTTTGTTTAGATTTTGACATATTTACAGGCATTCCGCAGCCATCTGCTGATTTCGCAGCCATCTGCTGATTCCGCAGCCATCTGATGATCCCGCAGCCTTTTTGTTAATCTCAAGGTTCCACGTTTCATTTTGCCAAATGAGCCACATGGGCACTTAGGAATCAAGGTGCTCGAGGTTCCTGTGCTATTTGTTCAGCCATC
>APFE030680678.1:0-31840 GCA_000404065.3 Pinus taeda
AGTCATATAGTGCCTTAGAAAAGGAAAGGAAGGTCTCATTTGGAAATGACACCCCTGCACTCATAAAAAGTAAAGGTTCTGTTCTTTTGAAAGAAAAGGTCAAAGCTGAAAATGTTATGTATGTTGATGGCTTAAAGCATAATCTATTAAGTGTCAGTCAAATGTGTGATCAAGGAAATGAGGTAATATTTCGATTAAATAGATGTATTGTTTGTGAGCTTGATATAGGAGAAACAGTGATCAAAGGCATAAGAACTCCAAATAATTTATACATACTCAAGGGAGGACAACAACAATGCTATCTAAGCAAGAATGATGAACACTGGCTATGGCACAGAAGATTGGGGCATCTAAGCTTCTCTCAAATAATGAAAGCATGCAAATATTAGGTGGTTCGAGATCTCCCTGACATCATAATTCCAGACAATACAATGTGCAAATCATGTCAATTTGACAAGAAAACCAGAACTAATTTCCCTAAGAAGGAAGGATCAGCTAGTAAGCCACTTGAACTTGTCAATACTGATGTATGTGATCCATCTAGGAAAAGGTCACCTCGAAGAGAAGAATACTTCATATTATTCATTGACGAATTTTCCAAGATGTGTTGGATAGGACTCCTGAAGCATAAAGATGAAGCTTTCGAAAAGTTCAAAGAATTCAAAGCCTTGGTTGAAAGCGAATCAGATCACAGAATCAAATGCCTCAGGTGTGATCAAGGAGGGGAATTTACCTCAGATGAATTTTTCAATTTTTGTGAAGAACATGGAATAAGAAGGGAATTCTCTATTGCAAGGACTCCTCGGAAAAATGGAGTAGTAGAAAGGATGAACAGAACAGTTCAACAAATGGCTCGTGCTATTCTTGATGAATCTAGAACTCCTGCAACTTTCTAGGGTGAAGCTGCATTTTCTGTCGTTACTATTCTCAACAAGACAAACATCCGAGTGAACAGCACTCAGACTCCTCATGAACTTTGGTATGGTAAGACTCCTACAGTAAAATACTTCAAAATTTTTGGAAGAAAATGTTACATCAAAAGGACTGATGAAAAACTTGGCAAGTTTTAACCTAGAGCAGATGAAGGCATTCTCCTTGGTTACTCTCCCCACAGCAAAGGATATAAGTGTTACAATAAAAGACTTGGAAAAATTGTTGAAAGTATTGATGTGGTGGTTGATGAAGAAGGAAATATTCCTAGACAAGTAAAATGCAAAGATCTCGAAGATGATGAGGACTATCCTTCAACATCAAATTAGACTTATGATGAAGAAGAAACATATGTGGCACCAGAAGAACAGATAAGGATAGAAGAAAAGACTCCATCCAGGTATGTCCAGAAGAATCATCCGGAGACTCAAATTTTGGGGCAGAAAGAGGCAAGTGTACAAACAAGAAGAACTATTTTAGAAGCTTCAAGTTATCTAGCATTTCTCTCCTCCACTGAACCAAGAAATGTAAGTGAAGCATGCAAAGATGAATGTTGGGTCAAGGCCATGAATGAAGAACTTGATCAAATTGGAAAGAATAACACTTGGGAGTTGGTTCCAAGACCAAATGATAAGAATGTCATAGGGACCAAATGGATATTCAAAAAGAAGCTAAATGAAAATGGAGATGTTATTAGAAATAAGGCCAGGCTTGTTTGTAAAGGGTATGCTCAACAAGAAGGTATAGACTTTAAAGAAACTTTTGCACCAGTTGCTAGACTTGAAGCCATAAGAATGTTCCTTGCTCTTTCTAGCTATCAGAAGTTCAAAGTATTTCAAATGGATGTGAAATCTGCCTTTTTAAATGGAGATTTAGAAGAAGAAGTGTATATTGAGCAACCAGATGGATTCATCCTTGGAAATGATCCAAAACTTGTACGAAGACTTAAGAAGGCACTCTATGGTCTTAAACAAACTCTAAGGGCTTGGTATTATTGTCTGGACAAATACCTCCATCAACAAGGTTTTTCAAAAGGGCCAGCAGATAGCAATCTATATATAAAAATTGATCATGATAAATTGCTAATACTTGTTGTGTATGTTGATGATATCATCTTTGGTAGCAATTAAGAATCCATGAGTCAAAACTTTGCTTTGGTGATGCAGAAAGAATTTGAAATGTCCTTGCTTGGTGAGCTGACATATTTTCTTGGTTTACAAGTCCAACAAAATAAAGACGGTATCTTTTTATCGTAAACCAAGTACCTCAAGAAGATCTTGAAGAAATATGGCATGGAAGATTCGAAACTAGTATGTACCCCTATGGTAACAGGATGCAGCCTCAGCGCAAATGATGATTCAGTAGCAGTACATCAACCAACCTATAGATCCATGATTGGTAGTCTACTCTATCTAACAGGTACCCGACCAGACATCATGCATGCAGTGGGAATAATTGGAAGATTCCAGGCAAATCCAAAAGAAGCACACCTTCAGGCGGTTAAAAGGATTTTCAAATATCTTCAAGGAACACAAAACTATGGCTTATGGTATCCTAGAGATACAGATCTCATACTTCATGCATATACAGATGCAGATTGGGTAGGAAGCGTGGATGAGAGAAAAAGCACTAGTGGTGGGGCATTTTTTATGGGTCCCAGATAAGTATCTTGGTTCAGCAAGAAGCAAAATTCAATTGCTTTATCTACAGCTGAAGTAGAATATGTGGCTGTTGCATCTTTCTACACACAACTCCTTTGGATGATGAAAACTTTGCAAGATTTTCAAATCACTTGTACTCCACCTATCTCCATTTTATGTGATAATACAAGTGCAACCAGTATTTCAAAGAATCTTGTCATGCATTCAAAGACCAAGCACATACCTATCAAATATCATTTTCTTTGAGAACAAGTGCTTGAACAAAAGGTCAAATTGGAGTATGTTCCCTCTAAGGAACAGGTTGCTGATATACTCACCAAATCACTGCCCAGGGAGACATTTGAATACCTCAGACAGAAGCTGGGAGTAGTTGATGCATCATCTTGTTGTTGAAACTTGTCTACTTCAGAGAAAAGTAGTTGTACTCAAGTTTCATGTGGAGCATCCATGTACATACGTTGGTTTATGTGGATACAGCCGCATATATGTTGATTTGAAGAAAACAGTGGGCCAAGCTCAAGATGAAAAGAGTCTGATATGGGTCTAACAGACACCATCTGGCATAAGTTCATGGGGAGCATATATACTTCTAATAATGCATTGTTGGCATTATCTTAGAAGATCTTGGTTCAAGATTCACAGTTGTTTTTGGTTTCAGGTGGAACAGGTGCAGAGGGAGAACATGGTTGCTGGTTTGAATAATGATTGACTGATGCTGCTAATTATAGTTATTGATGACTATCATAGTCTTGTTGTACATATTTCATCTCTATTTCATGTATTTCTTTTCTTATCAAGGTCATGTAACGACCGACTTTGGTTTCCCCGCTATGCCTGGGATGGATGATGTAATGTTCTTGTTTTATCATGTGTAAACCTTTGATGTATTCCCACTTGGTTGGATGGATGAGTCAATATTGGTATATCCCCACTTGGTTGGGAGATGGATGGATGTATGAGTTTTTGGTGGTAGGAAGGTCATTTATGATGTATAGAGCCATTTTCTTTCTTGTAGAACATATTTTTGCAGACCTTGCCTACAGTCAGGGGGAGCATGGACAGCATAGAAGAGTAGAGAATTCAGCATGTACTCAGGGGGAGCATAACCCTTTGCCATTGATGACAAAGGGGGAGAATGATTGAGTGACTTGGGGTTGCCATCAAGTCCAAAGGGGGAGATTGTTGGCATTATGACACAGGTTTGGCTTTATGACAGACGTGTTTTCCTTCATGGAAACTGACTCATATGGTAGATCATAGTTCAGGCTCTCAGAATGAAAGAAAAAGATACATACGCAGGTTCCTCTTAACCAGATCGTGTATACACGTGGGATTGTCGATCAAAAGTCGTGTATGCACATGCATGCACTTTTATGCAAGGAAAAACGCATACATGTGGGAAAACTTATTTTTAGTCCATGGTATTTGGTCCTTGGTATTTGGACCTATGGTTTTGGACCATGGTATTGCGTTTGAAGTATTGAACCCAAGTATTGGGTCCCAAGTATTGGTTCTAAGTGGTTTTGGACAATGGTATTGAGTAAGGCCTAAGACTATAAAAGGGGAAGGAGATCATTAGGCAAAGGCATCCACTCAAGTATTGAATATCTTATGAAGAGCAAGATCTAGAATATTGGTTATTGGGTGATGGTGCATAGCTGGATCTGAATCAAGGAGGAACCTAAACGCTAGAAGAAGGATAAGTCCTATTGATGGGTCAAGATCTTAAGGGATTGAATAGTAGTATCTTTGTGTGATTTTAATCAGTTATATTTGGTGCATGACTTGATATATAAATCTGATAATATGGGTATAACTGATGTCTGAATAAGTGAAAATGGTAAATTATCTTTTATAGATTTGTACACTGGTTTGGCACAGCAGAGGCACATATACACGCTGGTTAAGTAAGTCAAAACAGCGTATACGCTGTTTGGCCCTAATACAGAAGCGTATGCATGTAGGTTCTACATATTGAAGTAGTGAAAGTCTCATGAAATATATTTTAGCTAGTTCTGTTTATTGTTGTAGTGTTCCGGGTTCATAATTGGTGTCTGGTTAATGTTACTATTTTCTCGTTACAGCATTCAGAGAAGTGATTGTTTGAATCTTTTTTTGGTTGGTGAAAAGGAGATTGGTTGATGTAGATATATTTCATGTTTGATTGATGTTATTCATGGATCTAGTCTGAAAATTTATGAAACATGGTCCCTGGAAGAAAGAGAAGGATGTAGCCTTCTGTAGATCAGCACCTACATACTAGTACATTAGCTAGTACAAGAGCTAAAGGGGTTGTAGCTCCCTTCCAAGAGAAGTTGGAGAATGAGAGAAGGTTGTAGCCTTCTACAGGTAGAAGCCTGTGTGCTGGTATAAGACTACACCAATACAGAAATGTTGTAAAAAGAAGTTTCTTATTAAAAGAAGATAGAGACAAATTGTAGCAGGTGGTTTTCACCCACACTGGGTTTCCACCTTATATCTTGTGTCCATGTGTGTGATGATATGTTCTGTTTTACTGCACATGTTTACTATTCTTATGGTTAATGAAGTTCTGATGCACTGATTTAAGATCAACATTTAATGAATCATAAGTTTACTGATATACGCTGGTCGCCTTAGACACAGTAGCGTATATACGCAGTTTCCCATAACTAAAGTAGCGTATACAAATCTGAGTGTGAAATGAAAAATAATTGATTTGATAATACTGATTCACCCCCCTCTCAGTATTATTTCCAACAATAAAAATGCACAGACTTGTAATAAAATGCACATGAAAACTGTTGTAATAAAATGCAAAAAAAAATAGAAGCAAAATGCACTTACATGTTGCTTGAGTTGCCTCCAAAATGCTCCCAAACCCTTTGCTAGAAGCTCCCACACATTCACAATAGAAGATACACTCAAGAATGAGTGCCAAACGAGCCCAAATCAGGCTTTGTCTGTCATGTGAAATGCGTTTTTAGGGGTCACTTGCCTTGAAATCGCGGCACGACAGACATGATCACAAGGCACGTGTCCCATCGAATAGTGTCTTATTTATGGGATTCAGGAGATGAGAGTGATTTAGGACGAATTTGGTTTCTTAGGTTTGTATAATCTCATTAAAGTTGATATATCTGTATATATCTAATTCCATAAACTCACTAACCTGTTAAGAAAAAACTGCTTTTTAAGGATTACTCAAATTTTGACCCGATATTTTACAATATCCTTATGTATACTACGAGTTCTTGTTGACAATCAACTCTATTTTTTCTTCTACAAATTGTAGAAAACCCAAGTCATGATGAAAATATTGTCATATATATAAAAACTCTCTCCTTTTTATTTTAATTTTAGCACAACCACATCTATTCTTAATATATGTGGTTGAAATATGTTGATAGGTGTATATTAATCACATACACAACCACATTAGCAAATGCTTTTGAAAAACGTTGATAGGTGTTTTTGTTATAGATGTAATATTCATATTTCATATTGATAAATATATAATAATATTAAAAAATATCCATAATATTAAAAAATAACTATTCTAATAAAAATATTATTATTATAACCAATAGTATTTATTAATTTATATTTATTATTATTATTTGTTAATTTATTAATTTCTATTTATTATTTAAAATAATTAATTAATTAATTAACCTAGTTTATTAATTGTTTAATATATTTAATTTAATTTATTAATTTATTTAATTAATTAATTAATCAAATATATTTAGTTAATTAATTATTTTTGTTAATTAACCATTTTAAAATAATAATTGTTAATACTAATTAATTGATAGTATTATAATTATTATTATTGATTAATATTATTTGTTTTCAAAATAATAATATTAATCAATTAATATTTTTGTTTTTAACAATAATATTAAACCCACGTGGTTTATATTAAACATGGTTAACCATGGTTCATTTTTATACTAGGGTAATTTTTGTCACAATGTGATGTTGGACCATGGTAGACATCATTGATTTTCTTATCGAGACAATATTTGTCACAATGCAACGTTGGACCATGTTTGATTTTCATATTAAGAAGATATTTGTCACAATGTGACATTGGAGCATGGTTGATTTTCATTTTGAGAAAATATTTGTGAAAATGTGATGTTGGACCATCGACAACTAAGATTATAAACCCAAGGATTTATATTAAATCCAAATATTAACATTATAAACTCAAGGGATTAACACTAAAAACCCAATGGATTATAAACTCAAGGGAATAATATTATAAACCCAAGGCATGTTAACCCTAAGATAAATATTATAATCCTAAAATAAACATGGTTGACCATGGTTGATTTTCATATTGAGACAATCATTCTCACAATGCGATGTTGGACAATGGTTGACCATGATTGATTTTCATATGGAGACACCCTTTGTCACAATGCGACGTTGGACCATTGTTGATTTTCATGTTGACAAAATCTTTGCCACAATGTGATCAAGTTGGACCACGGTTGATTTTCATATTGATAAAATCTTTGTTGCAATGTGACGTTGGACCGTGGTCAACCAAGATTATAAACCCAAGGATTTATATGAAACCCAAAGGTTAATATTTTAATCCCAAGAGATTAATACTAAAAATCCAGGGGATTATAAACCTAAGGGAATAATATTAAACCCAAGCTATGTTAACCCTAAGATAAATATTATAAACCCTAAAATAAACATGATTGACCATGGTTCACCATGGTTTACTATGGTTGATTTTAATATTGAGACAATCATTGTCATAATACGATGTTGGACCATGGTTGACCATAGTTGACTATCATTTATTTTCATATGGAGACAATCTTTGTCACAGTGCAACGTTAGACCATTGTTGATTTTCATATTGAGAAAATCTTTGTCACAATGTGACTTTGGACCATGGTTGAATTTCATACTAAGAAAATATTTGTCACATGTGATGCTAAACCATGGTCGACCAAGATTATAAACCCCAAGGATTTATATTAAACCCAAAGATTAATACTATAAACCCAAGGGAATAATACTAAAAAACAGAGGGATTGTAAACCCAAGGGAATAATATTATAAACCCAAGGTATGTAAACCCTAAGATAAATGTTTTAAACCTTAAAATAAACATGGTTGACCATGGTTTACCATGGTTTATTTTCATATTGAGACAATCATTTGTCACAATGCAATGTTGTAGCATAGTTGACCATAGTTTACCATGATTGATTTTCATATGGAGACAATATTTGATACAATGCGACGTTGGACCATGGTTAATTTTCATATTGAGAAAATATTTGTCACAATGTGATGTTGGACCATGGTTGATTTTCATATTGGAAAAATCTTTATCACATACTGGCGTAGGACCATGGTTTATTGATATTTATATAAACCCTATGAATAATATTATAACCCAGGAATATGAACCCTTAGATTAAATAATCCAAGGGATTGATATTATAAACTCAAATGAATAACAAACCCAAGGGATATATTCTAAAACCCCAAGGTATTATAAACCCAAAAAAAATAATATTATACCCAAGGAAATAATATTATAAACCCAAGGTATATAAACCCTAAGATAAATATTACAAACCCTAAAATAAACACGGTTGACCATGGTTCATTTTCATATTGATATAATCTTTGACACAATGTGACATTAGACCATGGTTTATTTTCATATTGAGAAAATATTTGTCACAATGTGATGTTGGACCATGCTTGATTTTCATATTGTGAAAAAAAATCCCACAATGTGACGTAGGGTGATGGTTGACCAAGACTATAAAACCAAGGATTTATATTAAACCCAAAGATCGTTATTATAAACCCAAGGGAATAACACAAGGGATTGATACTAAAAACCCAGGGGATTATAAACCCAAGAGAATAATACTAAACCCAAGGGATTAATATCATAAACCCAAGGTATGTAAACCCTAAGATAAATATTATAAACCCTATAATGAACATGTTTGACCATGGTTTAATTTCATATTAAGACAATATTTGTCACAATGCAACGTTGCACCATGGTTGACCATAGTTCACTATGATTGATTTTCATATGGAGACAATATTTCTCCAAATGCAGCATTGGGCCATGGCTGATTTTCATATTGAGAAAACCTTTGCCACAATGTGATGTTCAATCATGTTTGATTTTCATATTGAGAAAATCTTCATCACAATGTGATATTGAACCATGGTTGACCAAGATTATAAACCCAGGGATTTATATCAAACCCAAAGATTAATACTATAAACCTAAGGAAATAGTAAACCCAAGGTATGTAGACTATAAAACAAATATTGTAAACTCTAAAATAAACATGGTCTACCATGGTTTACCATGGTTGATTTTGATATTGAGATAATCCTTTTGATAATGTGACATTGAACCATGGTTGACCATGATTGAACCCTATGAATAATATTATACCCTAGGAATATGAACCCCTAGATTAATAAATCCAAGGGAATAGTATCAAACCCAATGGAATAATATTATAAACCCAATGTATATAAACATTAAGATAAATATTATAAACCCTAAAATAAACATGGTTGATAATAGTTGAACTAAAATTAATAATATTATCATATTATTGAACCCTAAGATTAATATCAAACCTTAACAATAAGGTTAATACTAAACTCTAAGATTAATATTGATTTTAATGTTATTTTGTTATTATTATTATCATTATTATTAATATAAATGTTTTTTTTTTCCAAGGAAAAATCACAAATTTATTCATAATTAATAAAATTACATATCGTAGATGCTTAAAAATCATATGCGAAAACCACTGATCCTGGAAATCTAAGATCAAAATAAACTCATCAAAGAGTTAATAAAATTCTACTCCCTTCTACCTTTCTTTTTTCCACTTTCCTCCAACCATTAGAGTTGGGAGTGGAAGATACAATAGACATTTGAGTTTCTTTTATATTTGCAGGTAATTCTTTATTAGAATCTGAACTTAGTGATGCATGAATTCTTTTGGTACCGCTAATTTCTTTTTCAGATGGGGTTTTCTCTACTTGATGTTGTTGTATGGAAGTCATAGGAACTATTGAAGAATTATTTTTTCATTATTATTCTACATGGAATCCTGGGGCTTCTCTACATTATCGTTTATAGTTTCCCTAGGATTTCTACCTCCTCTGCTTCAGCTTCCTGTGATTCAAAAAATTGTCATCGTTTTGGTTTAAAAACTTATCACTTTTTATTTTTTGGATCTTAGTATTTTTGTTTGTGGATATGTGTTCTGAAGGTGACCAGTTTGTAAGCACATATGGTAGCGGAAGGTTGTATTCTCATAATCAAGTGGCTGATTCCACTTTAGATTGTTCTAGAGTAGAATATTTCTATTGGGTGATCCTTTACTGGGATCTACCTCTACACATATTCTAGTAAAGGTGAAACTTCCTTTTGGGACTCGATCTGGATCCACTTTTAAGAACTTCCTGAAAGAATTCCCTATTCCCTGTAATATCGAATGATGCCAAAAATGAAGGGGAAGGTTATGTAGCGAGACCTAGACTTGCATTTTTGAAACCATCATGGTATTTGCATTGAAATCCAGGAACCATGGTGTCAAGAAGAGACTAGCATTGCCCTAGAACCATGGTCCCTCTTTTAAAACGTATTCCAAATTTTTTGTTGAGTCAAACTTGACTATTAAAAACACTTTTGAGCATACATGAACTTCACAGTTTTTTTTCCAAGTAAGGTATATCCATTGATGTAAATTCTCCGATTTGGGCCAGAAACCATTGAATTTGCATATTATTTCTTTTGCGTAAAATTCATAGTATAGCTCATTAACTTCTGGCGGGTTGATTTTCAATGTTGTCTCCTAGTTCATTTGCTCCACAATATGGGGACTAGGTATATTGGAACATTTTTCTTCCTTAGTTTGTGGTTTTACCTTCCTGTTAACTGCATCCTTGAAAGAAGCTAGGCCATTGTTGTTGGTTCCTAGACAACCTCCAAGTAGATGTAATTTCAGGATGATAGTTGAATGTTATAGTCCTGTAACTTGACTCCCTCTTGCAGAGAATTACCCCATATAAATCAAATTTTGAAATCATTTTGGAATACCTATTTTTTCATGAATCTTCTACTGTAAAACTTGTACTTGTTCACAAATACAAATCCTCACACTTATTGACTTCCCGGTCAGGGTTTTAATAAAAAATTGGGTTAGTTCTCCTTCATTCGGATCTAAGGGTTGATAGCCTAGTTTCACCCTTTTATGGTTCGGGTCTCCTGAGAATTGTTCTTCATATTCCATTCCATTATGCCTCCTTTTTAAAACAGACTTTGTTATTCCTTCCACCAGATCAACGAGTGAGAAAGAAGAAGGTATACCTTGACACAGCATCTCTTCAAAGATATTGAGTTGTATATCTACACCTGCATCAAAATGTTTATTATAAGAAAAAACCTTAGTTAAGATGGTGTTTTTGCCAACCAAAACTTCTCCATGTGTTTGCCTAGAGCTTAGGTCATCATAATGGGGGACGTCGTACAGATGTAAAACCAGATGGAGTTCCACGAGGCCGATCGACTTGTAAGATGTAACCCTTACCAACCGACATTGATCGATTCAGATCTCTCTCCGACTTATACTTCCAAGCCTAGATCTACCAAGTCCAGAGATTGTTTAGCTCCATGAGTTGACGAAAATAATTTGGAAATGTTTCCTTTGTAGATTTTCCCCATGCACAAACATCTTCTGCCTTCAGATATGGAATTGGGTAGTATGGATATATTGTTGCAGAGACAACTCTAGGTTCGTTGACGCCATGACTTTGCAGTCTGATCATCGGCATACTCATAGGAGGAAACCTCTGCCAAATTAGTAGATATACGGTGACTCTCATGGGGATCCCAATCCTGCCCTATGATTTGTCATCACAACCGATGCGTGAGATCTACAAAATTAGAAAGTTTTTCCACCCACTCATGGGTCATTTGGCGCGTCTGTAGCTGGAAATCTTTGACGATCTATTTCCAAATTCATATGCCATCCACTTTCAAGGTGTGGAAACTCTTAGCTAGGTTTTCTCTAGCTCGCTCAGATCTGCCCTCACCTGGTTCTGTATAACAGAGAGTGCCTGCTCTGCAAAAGATTATGATACCAACAGCCCTAGCCTCTCTGCATTCGCAAGAACTCACCATCATTCGGTCTTTTCTCTTTATTAATATAAACGTTATTTTAATATTTATATTAATATATATTTTAATGTGATTTTACATTTTGTAGTGATTAAAATTTATTTTAATTTCATAATTTATAATTAATTATTTTTTTAATATAAAATTCAATAATAAATTAATAAACATCTAAATTTTTTAAAAAAAAAAATATCATTTATTCATTCACTTCAAAATATTATAATACTGTCAATAAATATTAATAAATTACTATTAATAATAAAATATTAACATTAATTATTTATATTATAGTATTATTATTATATATATATAAATATATATAATATATATATATATATTTTTTATTTTATTTTATTATTATTAATTTTATATTAATAGTAATAATTGATGATGATGATGATGGTTAACGTCCACCGGGACCAAACATTGGTCTATCGGACATAAAGAAACAAATTATTTATTTTGATTTAAGATTTTATTCCTATGCTCAAAAAGCTTGGAGAGAAGCCTCCCAAGCTCACTATAATTTTGACATTGTAAAAGGCTAGAAAGGTCAGTATTGTAACAAAGATTCTGAAACTGAGATCTAATGTGGTTGTACGCGGGCACTCTAAGAGGAAGTGGTTTTCATCCTCAATGTTCCTATTCTCACATATATGGCAGATCCTTTCCATCCATGGCATTTTAGGAACTTCCCAACGACCCGTTTCACTATGGAGCTCATGAGAATTCATTCTAATCTTTGCTATATTAATTTTCTTCTTTGAGCTAGTTAAAATAGAGAGATACTTTTGATCTTCTAGGGTGGGTATGACCTTCTTATAATAACTTAATTTTTCTTTAGCCGCTAAATCTTTCTCACACCACATTTTTCTTTGAACTTAGAAGTAACAATCTTTTTATGTTATTATGTTTTTACAATGCATCATTCTCGTTGATCTCCCATAGTTTAACCAGGCCTTGTGTCTTTATGCACCCTCGATTGAGCCTTAGGTGGTTTTGGCTGGAATTTAAAGCTAGCTTAGGAAGTCTATGATTGTCTATGTTATTGAGTTTGTGCTTGTACAACAGAAACCTAATCATAGCTAGGCTCTCAATAACGGGAATACCTGCTTCTATAAGGAGAATAGGATAGGGTGTATTACTTTGAATTTTCAGGTTATAAGTTATAAAACGCTTTTGGATTTTCTCAATCTTTCTCCATGATTCTTTGGAGATGTTGCAACCCCAAACCTCACAGCCATATAAGATAACAGGAGTGACTAAAGTTTCAAAGAGGAACTTCTTTTTATCCCACATTACGAGGTTTTCTGTTTTACAATTATTTTCAAGACCAAAATAAGGTTTCCACCCCCCATTAATCCTTTTCTCAATGCTATGGTTCCAGTTGAGCTTGTGATGAATATCAATTCCTAGGTACTTGTAAGAATACACTTCCTCCAAGTTATTATTGTCATACAAAAAATTAGCGTAAGTATCCTTCTTAGATTTGATAATCATAAATTTTGTTTTGTCAGTGTTAACCGTCATACCCATGGTAGAGCATAAATCCTTAAGAAGCCTGAGTTGCTTATCAAGATCTGACGGACACCTTGCCAAAAGAACAATATCATCAATATTAATAATTTAAGCTTAATTTTTCCTTGATAATCGTAATTGATTTAATTTTAATATTAATATTAATTAAAAATTAATATCAAAATTAAAATTGTTATTTCTATTTCTATTAATATTAAAATTAATATTAACATTAATTATTATTATTTAAATTTAAATTACAATTACTATCACATACTAAAATAAAAATTATTTTAATTTATATAATTTTTTTAATTATTAATTCTTAAAATTAAAATTATTTAATTATATTTCTTTCTTTTTTTAAACTAAAATGGTTAATATATTTATAAATCAATTGTTGGGTAGTAGCCTAATCAACCGACATTACATGGAGGCTTGAATTCACAAACCCTTACTACACCCAACAGTCTTTCCTTCTTAGTTTTCAGACTGTCCATCGATCCAAAATATTGAGTTAACTATTAAGTCATGTGAAGTCAGAGTATAGCAATCAACACGGAGAGTGTGCAGGATCTATTGGATTTCATAGACCAACAAAAAGGATTGAACCCTGAAGTAATTTCGCATCGGCGAATGTTGTTTACAAAGTGGCACCTTAAGACTTAAAAGGGTGCGATTTGTGATCCCCGAATAATCACATCAGAGAAGAGTTGTCGGGCATGTCGGATCATAGACCATACCTTTTAGCGATGCGATCAGTGGAACAAATCGCATCAGACCAAGTCAAGCGAAAAGGCCATAACTAATGGATATCCGATATGCCGAATTGCAATGAGCCAATAAAGCGATGCGTTGATAGTCGATGGGTCGGAGATCGGCGATCGGGGCAAATTTTGATCGGTGCATCACTGCTTTGTTCACAAAGGGGCGGCCTCAAGACTTGAAGTGTTGCAATTTCTGATCCCTGAAAAATCAAATTGGGGAAATCTATTGACGACGTCGAACCATAGACCATACTGATTAGAGATGTGATCGGCGGAACAAATCACATCGGAGCAAGTCAAGTGGAGCGACCTAAACCAATGGATAGCTGAAATGCCGATTTGCGATTAAGGGGTGAGCCGATCGAGTGATGCGCCGATATTCGATGGGTATTTTCAATCAGGACAAATTTCGATCGGCGCAGCACTGTTGAGCTATGGTATGGCAATCCACACGGGCTCTTTTGAGTTTTTTTTTTTAAACCCTTGAGTCATAAAAATCCCTCATTGGCTTTGATATCTGCCTCCTTGTTTGAGCTGTGGAGGATGTGACAAAAGGAGGAGGTAAAAAAAACCAGCATGCCCCGCAGCCTCTTGAGAGTATTATTGAGAGCCAGATTCCTAAAGTTCTCTTCTAAGTTTAATGTCTTTATCAAGAGTTTTGAGTCCATGAAGACCTGAAGAGCTTTGTGTCTATGCTCCTATGCGATCTAGAAACCTTTAAGAAGCCCGAGAATTTTGGCCTGATTGTTTGTGCTCTGTCCTAGTCTCCAGCTGTAGTTATCTATTCGGGCATCGTCCTGAAAGTAGACCACTCAACCTGCACCAGAGATCCTTGGATTGCCTTTAGAGGCGTCATCGAAGAAAATGATTACCTTTCCCTCCTTCCTCCACCAGGTTCGGAACTTTGCATCCAATGTTCTAATGCGCCAAGCAAGATTGAATGTGGGGTGAGCAAGTACTTTCTTACTGTCCCGAACGAAAAGGGTTCCCAGCCAGCTTCATTCTTCAGTTATGAGGGTATCGTCTAACTTGCTAGAGTAGTTTCCTAGAGCATCCATCAAGGACGCCTTAGCTCTAGCGACCACTGACAAGGGAGATGATGTTACATTGTTGAATATTCAGTTATTTCGGGCGAGCCAAAGCTTCCAGCAAATGAACTTGGGAATGGAGTGCCAGATCCGATTCCACAATGATTGTGCATTGAGAGTCCTAGGGTACCTTGCAGTCTAGGTGGAGAAGAGATCCACAAGTGTACACTGGAGAGGGGCGGGTGCGTTGAGACCGTGAAGGACGAGAGCCCATACCGATTGGGCAAAGGTGCAACTTACAAAGAGGTGGTCCACATTTTCAGATGCTAATCTACACAAAATGCACTAATACGGCCCTCTAATGCCTCTGTGGGCAATATTTTCACCTGTCAACACTTTCCTATGAATAAGTAGCCAAGTGAAAAAATTCACCTTAGGGATTCCGTATGTGTCCCATGTGCGCTGCCAGATGGAAGTGTTGAGAACTTGATTTTGTGTGGATTGCAAGGCTGCAAAGCTGATTGCAGGGGTGTAGACTCATGTCTTCCCCCATCTCCAGAGATCCGATGCATGTAAGTTAACCAGTGCTGAGCCCCTCAGCTTATCCAAGAGAAGGTGCTTTTGGTGAAGTAAATGTGCTAGCAGATTGGGGAAGACCCAGTCCTCCCAATTCCCCTGACTGTCCCAAGCAGAAATTTCGGCAAGACTATGCAAGCCATGATGGGAGAGCCAGTCACAAAGATCAGCTAAATCAATTGTATGTTCGAGGGGAGAATTTCCCATGATTTTATCTTACCATATCATAATATTTTCTCCATTTCCAGGCACCCTGTAAAGCTGGTTTTGGAAGGTGGAAATCCCTTTTCTACATAGGTTCCAAAGCAGCGTGCCTTTGGGAACATTGTCAGCTTGGAGGTTTCTTAATGAGGCTCCTTTGAAGTATTTATTCCGAAGTAATTGGCTGACTGGATGGTGTTTATTGGATTAGAGCTGCCAAAGGATGTTTCCACCTAAGGTAATGTTAGCCAGGCCAGGCCAGGGTCTCTAATCTGGAGACCTCCTTCCAACTTTGGCCTTTTCACTGTGTCCCAACTAACTAAGTGAAATTTCCTCTTGTTTCCTTTGCGTCCCTTCCATAGGAAGTTTCTGAGCAGCTGTGAAATCTAATCCATGATTGTCTTTGGAGCCAGGAGGAAGGAGGCTTGATAGATAGGGAGAGAGGAAAGGACAGACTTTATGAGGATTAGCTTGCCAACGTAGTTGAGCCACTGTCCACCCTAAGCAGTTATCTTGGTTTTGATCTTGTTGATGGCATCAGTATAGAGTGAGGTTCGGTTAGCCCCTAGGTTAAAGGCAGTCCCAGGTATTGTATTTTTTCCGAGGAGGCATAGCTCGGAAAGTCCAGGATTCTAGCAATTCGAAGTATGGTTTGCTCCTCTATATTCCAACTGTACACTGCACTTTTTCTTTTATTAATAAGTGCTCCTGAAATGATACAGAAGCTTTGCAGGGTCCCATTGAATTCCTTCGTTATTCGTGTGGAAGCTCCTCCCAATAATAGAGAATCATCTACGAACAAGGCATGATTGATTGGTTCTAATCCAATTGTCGGTCAGATGCCCGGGAGAGTACCTTTGTTTCTTTCCACTATCAGTTTCCTACTCAAGGCGTCTGCCATTATTATGTACAGAAAGGGAGATAGTGGGCATCCTTGCCTTATCCCCCTTGAAGCTTGGAAATAAGAGGCAGGTCGGCCATTTACCAGCGGGGCAATCCAAGGTTTGTCAGTGCAAGCCTTGATCAAGTTCACAAAAGCTGGGCTGAATCCAAAGGAGAGAAGAACTTTGTAAAGAAATGATAGTTTTACCCGATCAAAGGCATTGGTCATATCCAACTTAATCAACATCCCTTGTTCCTTCCTTTGGTGACTGGAATGCATGGATTCCTGTAGAAGTATCACATTACCCAAAATATGTCTTCCTACTGTGAACCCTCCTTGACTGGGAGAAATAAGCTTACTTAGCAAGGGTTTAATTCTGTTTGCGAGCAATTTAGCAAGAATTTTGTAAGAGACATTACATAATGAAATGGGTCTGAATTCACTTCTTTTTGTATTAAGGCAAGAAGGGTGGATTTGGTTCTGCCTCCCACTTTTTCCTTTTTCTGAAAAGCCTTTGCTATTCTTAGAAGGTCAGATTTGATGATTGTCCAACAAGCTCTGTAGAAGTGCGTTAAGAAACCATATAGGCCTGGGGCTTTGTCAGGCTCCATGCCCCATATTACATTACTGATTTCTTCTTCAGTGAAGGGCTTCATAAGATTTGATTTATTCTCCTCATTAACCAAGAAAGGGATCTGGGAGAGGAATTCATTGGAGACTGCCTCATCTCCTGTTCCATCCTCTATATATAACTACTGAAAGTGAGTTTTAGCAGCTTCTTTAACTTGGGCAAAACCTTTGGAGACTGTCCCATATGCTGAGGTGATTTTTGAAATGTGATTCCGAGAGAGGCGGGCTCTGAACTATCTGTGGAAGAAGGTTGTTTTTCGATCACCTGCTTTCAATCATAGGCTTCAGGACTTAAGCCACCAAAATTCTTCTTCTTTTCTGAAGGAGCTGAAAGAAGCAAGTTGGGCAATTTGTTCTTTCTCCAATTCTTGCGTGGTTATGTCTTTTCCCTCCATCTCCAACTGTAATTCTGCTAACTGTTGGACAGTTTCTTTTCTATATGTGGTGAAGGTGTTGGGAGGCGTTTTGACCCACTCTTTCAGAGCTGCTTTGGTTGCTTTCAATTTTTGCTCCCATACATAACTGTGTGACCCGGTGACTGTGATAGACCAAGCCTTGGCAAAAACTTCCATAAACTCTTCCTACTGTATCCACAAAGGGATGAAGCGGAACGGTATAGGCCCCAAGTTTTCTTCCTCATCCAGTTGTAAGAGGATGGGTTTATGGTCTGAGGTGAGCTTTGGTAGGATTCTCGATGATACTATTCTCTTATCCATCAAAAGAGTGCTCTGCACTAGGAATCTGTCGAGCCAGGCTGAGATGTGTGTTGCCCCTGTTCTGTTGTTGGTCCAATTTTATCTCCCCTTCTTGGGTTTAAGATCAAGAAGATCCCATTGCTTAATTATGTCTGCCACAAGGGGTAGCAATGGATCTATACTATTGTTACCCCCTCTTTTTTAGTTTGGGTCAAGAATGATGTTTAGATATCCTACAATTACAATGTTTATAGGAGAATAGCTATTTAAAAAGTCGAGAAGTGTTTGCCAACACTCTTTTTTCTCAAGGTAAAGAACAGGAACATAAAGATTAAACAGGGCGAAAGTGAGCTTACTTGCTTTATGTCGAAGCTCGATGTAAATCCAATGTTGAGTCTCGAAGGAGTTCTCTAGCTGGAACAATTCCTCCATCCAGACCGTGGCAAGTCCTCCTGAGTTTCCCCTTGCACTTACAGCCAATGCATCTTTGGTCTTCCAGTTCATTCTGCTTAAATCTAGAAGGGATTCCCCTTTAATTTTTGTCTCTTGGAGCATGAGGATCTCTGGGGTTTCTATTTTCATGAGATCTTTAACAACTATAGCCTTCATGGGATTCCCCAAACCTCTATAGTTCCAAGAGACTATACGCATTATTTAATTGGGGTAGTGGAGGGGAGGCCTCCCTTTGGTGGTCATGCTCTGGTATTTCGACTTATGGACATTTCTAGAGTGGACTGATTTCCTTGCATTTTTTGCCTCTCTGCTTCTTCCTCTCTATCTTCCTTAAGGGATTTCCTCCCCGCCCGCTTTGAGGGCCTTTCAAATGTCTTCTCTTCCGATGAGCCCATTAATTCTGAGGGCTTCTTTCTTATCATGTCCGCATAAGAGGATGGCAAAGAGCCTCTTTCTAGGGAGTCGGTTTGGGAAGGGGGAACCCCTACGTTTCCTTCCTCCTTTAATGGGGGATTGTTCTACTATTCTGCATCACTTGCTATAACAGGGGATTCTTCTTGTGTGCTAAAAGTTGTGAAGGAATTGGAGGGAAGATCTGTTCTAGGGGGCACTGCCCTTCCGGCTATAGCTCTGTGGATGGCACAATGGGTCCTGCTTGAGCCCATTTCTCTCTCGGTTTGCTTGGCTACTTTGATGAGGCCGTCTTCTGCACCATTGTCCATTGATCTCCTTTCATTTTCTCTGCTTCTTCCTCAATTTTATTTTTACAGTTTCTTGCAAAGTACCTGTATCCATGGCAATGCCTGCACTTAAAAGGCAGTTGCTCATAATCCAGTTCTTGCACGTGAGACCATTCTACCACTGTTATTTTTATGGCTTCTGGAAGCCCAACTTCCAGATCAGCCTTGACACATATTCAGGCACAAGAGTTTTATCCCTTCTATTTTCTCTGTCAATGTATTTTCCAAGGGTGTTTTTGATAGATTCTAAAGTCTTCAGACTCCAACAGTGCAAGGGTAAATGAGGGAGGCGCATCCAGACAAGGACAGTCGAGGCCACATCTTGGGCTGGGTCAAAGTCCGGTGTCCACTTGTTCATGTACAGACCCTGGTGACCCATGAAGTATGGCCCATTTATAAAGATGAGTTTCCTATCTTCAATGCAGTCAAAAATGAAACGAAATAACCCTTACTGATGAAGTGGCATTTTATTCCTTCTGAAACCAGCGGTCTCTAGTTGTGTTGCACCCACGATTCGATGGCTCTTGGTGATTACCATAACCCCATGAATTCACTGATGAGTCCTCTTTCTATGATATTCAGGGCAGCACGATAGGGTTCTTTAGCTGGAAGAGCAACGTTCGAGATTGATTCCATCTTCTTGACGAACTTCTGCTAGGAGGCTGAAATTGGATGCTCGTTGCAGTCATCCACCAGCTTCTTGAAGGCCAGGAGGGAGGGAGGGAGGGAGGGAGGAGGCTCAGAGCCTCCCTCTGAAGCCATGGCTGTGAGGAGGGTCGCAGAGGTAGCAGCGGGCACACAGGTAATTATATTTTTTATTATTAATTTATTATTTTTAATTATATATATATTATTTTTAATTATTAATTCTGAAAATTACAGTGAGTTAATTTTTTAAATTTTTAAATTTTAATAATTTTGTAAAATATCGAAAAATATTATTGCAACTATTCCGACTAACACAAGTAGGACTAAGTCAAATTAATCAACCTTTGATTTAATTAGGCAATTCATATAACAAGTTTGGTCGGGTTGGAAAGTCAATCCGCTTGTATGTGAAGGCACTGAGTCTAGAGTAATCATGCTCAAAGTCCCACCAAGTGGGGGACTGCTAAACAAATTCAAAGTTGAGTCTAACCTCTAGAGGCATAGTTGGGCCTTAAGTACTCCATTGTGAAAAAATAAAATCCCAACTGCCAATGAGTCAACTATCCATAGGCACACTCATAAGGTCAGAGTTAGGGTGATGTTTAAAATTAGCGCACAAACATTTGGGCCGACTTCTGATCACTCCTACAACTTGAATCACATCAATAAATCACAAGTTATATGCTTATTTCAATTCATTCTTTGCAAAGACCTTTTTTTTCTCGATGCCCAAAAATATCAAGGTTAGAGAGTCTGTTTCTTTTGGATTTCAAATATTGCAATTTACGAATACCAACCTACAAAGAATCATTAATCATCCACTTAATAAAATAAAATAAAACAGACTTCAAATTATCTAGCAGAGAATATTACAACCCCAAAGTGTATTAATTCAATTAACATGTTGTCGTCCTCTTCTCAATTCCGCAACATATCGATTTTCACATTAGTTTAAAACTACATATTAGATTACCATTTCAAATTGTTTTAGTAATTAAAAAACTAGATACTTATGAAAGTAAAATGTTACCTATTAATAAAGAAGGCCGCATATTTGACGATCCCTACCGCTTAGTTTAAATATAGTTAAGTTAAATTAAAAATCAATAAAGATATAATGAGAAAAAGCCTTCAACTATAGTGTGTAAAATTGACACATATTACCAGAGAAATTGTTATGTAGTTCATTGCACCATTGTATTTATTGAGTATGGTTGGACATGGTAGATTGACTATTGTGATATGAAATTAGCCCATCTTGCATTGTACCATAGATGTATTTTTTATGTGGTCAGGTGATTAATTATTGCATGAAGTTATTTGATGCTTTTTGCATTAAATGTTTTTATTGGTTGGTTGTTTTTGTTTTCGTTGAATAGTTTTATAATGATATAGATTATGTGAGTTGGAAGCTAAACATACAATTGAATAATTTAAGAAATCATTGGAAATTTCCCAAGATTGTCTGAAATACAGTTAAAAATAGAAAGAGATCTAGCACGGTCCTGCGAATACATGATCGGCAAGGGCTTATGGTAAAACCATCATTACAAAATTACCTAAGAAGCCTCAGATAACATGTATAGGACATTTCACACTAAATCATCACAATAGCAGACAATAATACCATGTATAGGACATGTCACACGAAATCATCATAACAGTAGACAAGAATACCAAGTTTACATTATAGTATGTATCGACTCTCCATGAGATTTGTAAACTCAGCAAAACTCAAACCCTAAACCCTATTGAATTAGTCAAAGAGTGATACCCAACATAACTAGCCCTATCGTCCCCTTAACATTAAAATAGATGTGGTTGAAATTTTTTGATAAAAACCCAATTTTGGAAGCTAGTGTAGTTGTGGCCCTGTACATTTTGTGCAGAGAAACTTCAAGTTGAGCCCAAAGATAAAGTAGGAGAGACCCCTATACCTTGAAAACAGTTACAATTTTGTCATGTTTATCATCTAGTGAAACAAGCACAAATATATTTAAATGTGTTTAGTGAAACCAAGAGTCCAGAAGTCTTCATTAGGTCTTTTGGCCCAACAACACTTCATTCACTTGCATCACATTAAATTTTAACAACATATTTAATTTTGGTTTAGAGTTGTATCTATAGGAAAAATGAAAACAACAAAATAATTTTTTATGTTGTAATGAATTTTCATTTTCTTATTTTCATAACTGGGAAACATGAATGCATTGTACTTTGAAAAATGCATTATAAAATAGCCTGAGAAACCTCAAATAATATAATGTAATCTAAATTAAGGAAAAAAAATTACAAATAAAAATGTTATACAAATATAAATGAATTATATAAAAATAGAGATATTATAAATATATATATATATTATGGATGTCCAACAGAAAAAGGAGTAAGGAAAAAGCATAGGGGATCTTAACACTGCTTCAAATTACGGGTATTGGGAAGCACGGACTGTGGAACTTCAATATCCACAGGTTTTTTTTCAAGTGCCAATTGGCACATACAATACTTCCAGTGGCTTCTCGGGGATTTCATAACCCTGTTGTGCAAAAATGGGATATGCATTCGAAATGGATGTCGAGTTATGATATGTATCATGACCGGACGGAAATTAACCGAGTCATCTTTTTCGCCCATTCATAAGTATTTTATTTTGCTAGGTTCATATGATGTTCCAATCATTTTTGGGGTGAGAGTAGGTAGCTATCATAGTTACCTGTCAAAATATCTGCTACTTATTTTGATTCAACCTATATATTATATATTATATATATTATTATATATATATAGAAACAAATACCTTTAAACTCATATTGATTATTAACAAAGAACAACAAAAATAAATTTGTCTTTTAATGAAGAAATTGAGTTTGTATTGTCCCAAGAAATGCAATTTTTTTTATATTAAATATTATAAAACATATAAATAAAAAACAATTAAAATTAGTACAAATTGGTTGGAGCCTTCTTTGGAAGTGTTTAAATGTTTAAACTTCATGATGATGATGGTTAACGTCCATTGAGACCAAACATTGGTCTATCGGACCTAAAGAAACAAATTATTTATTTTGATTTAAGATTTTATTCCTATGCTCAAAAATCTTAGAGAGAAGCCTCCCAAGCTCACTATGATTTTGACATTGTAAAAGGCTAGGAAAGTCAGTATTGTAACAAAGAATGTGAAACTGAGATCTAATGTGGTTGTATGCAAGGCACTCTAAGAGGAATTGGTTTTCATCCTCGATGTTCCTATTCTCACATATACGACAGATCCTTTCCATCCATGGCATTTTAGGAACTGCCCAACGACCTATTTCACTATGGAGCTCATGAGAATTCATTCTAATCTTTGTTATATTAATTTTCTTCTTTGAGCTAGTTAAAATAGAGAGATACTTTTGATCTTCTAGGGTGGGGTTGATGACCTTCTTATAATAACTTAATTTTCTTTTCGCCGCTAAATCTTTATCACACCACATTTTTTATTTGGACTTAGAAGTAACAATATCTTTAATGTTATTTATGTTTTGCAATGCATCATTCTCGTTGATCTCCCAATAGTTTAACCAGGGCCTTGTGTCTTTATGCCACCCCCGATTGAGCCTTAGGTGGTTTTGTTGGAATTTAAAGCTAGCTTAGGAAGTCTATGATCGTCTATGTTATTGAGTTTGTGCTTGTACAGCATAAACCTAATCATAGCTAGGCTCTTAATAGAGGAAAGACCTGCTTCTATAAGGAGAATAAGATAGGGTGTATTACTTTTAATTTTTAAGTTATAAGTTATAAAATGCTTCTGGATTTGTTCATATATGATACCTATAATATTTTTAATCTAAGATTTATAAATATTTTACTAGTATAGAAATAACTTGGATTTTTATCCTCAAAACAAGAGCCAGAGATTATTAACCATAATAGAAGAGAAATGTGGGTTCCTCGGAAACAATGCATTTTCGATGACTTTATTGGCGCGAGATATCTGTTATGGTCACTTCAAATTCAAATACAACATTTAGGGGAGGGTCGCCATTACATGTGCACCCTCCCCGCCACATCACAAAACCACGCGTAAAAGCACATGGAGCCGGTATGACGCATGTCCACCATGGAGCTCCATGTATTTTCCATCATATCATCGCATAAAACTTTGTGTTCGCTCCATTTCACAGGTTTGGTTGGGGTCATTGCTACGATGTTCCATTTTCCCTTTGTCTTTCTTCTCGGGGCCAGTTGTTCGGCGAAGCCCCCTGCCGAAGATGGCGCGGGACGGCCCCAGAACCTGCGTGTTTCTTCGTTTATTCGTGTGCTGTTTGAAGCATTTGTTTGGTTGACAGGGTTTGTGGACCTGCGCACTTCGCATGGTATGCAGGTGCTGGTGCAAATGTTTGCTGGAGTTTCAGGGTTTGTGGTTGGCACAGCGCTTCTGCTTTTCTTGTGCTTTTTCGCCTGGATTTCTTGGTCGTTCTGGAATGCCGGTTGTTTAGCATTTCTTTGGTGGTGGTCATATTCAGAGATTTTGTTATTTGGGGAGGAGTCGGTCGCTGTTTTACTGAGCTTGAGGTAACATAACAATTTGTTGTTAATTTGTTGTTTTGTGCTGGTGTTTTTGGTGGTTTTCTATTCCCTAATGGCTTTTTCTTCTTGTTGCAAGTGTGGAAAAGGTCGTTTCAGGTGTGGAGAAGGTCTGGCGAGCTCTGGGGAAGGTGGGGAAGGTCGACGACCATCCATGGCCTGTATCTGGTAGGATTTTAATCCTACCAGCAATTTCTCTGTGTTTTTCAACACAAGCAACTCTATTTGGATATTTTGTAAACTTTCTATGGCATTTATTTTAGGATTTTTTTTAGGGTTTAGGGTTTTTGGGATATTTTGATGCTATTTGTTGTTCAAGGTTTAGGGTTTTTGTGGAAATTTCATTGTTTTCACTGTTATTTTTGTTGTTTTCGCTGTTATCCTCGACCGTCCCGTGCTCCCCAAAAGTAGCTCGCTCATCCACTCACCCAACCTAAAACGGCTACAGCAGTATGGCTTTTCACTCGTCCAGGTAAGTCTTGTGCTTATCCAAAGAAAGTTTGGTGCTTAAAAGTAAATGTTTAATCATCAAAGACATCATTCGATGTGTCTCACAAAGACATGAACAAGGTGCCTCTTCCAATCCACCATCCAGTAGAAGCGTTAGTAGAGCTGTTGCTGCTATGCATGGTCAAATGTATGATACAGAGCTCTTTATGAATTACTTCAGCTTCCCCATGAGGTTTATTCCATGAGGTTGGCGGGAGACTCACTATTCATACTCGGCCGTCCCGTGCCATCCTCGGCGGAGGGCTCCGCCCCATAACTAGCCCCGAGCAGAAAGACAAAAGGAAAATGGAACATCGCAGCAATGACCCCAAACAAACCCTCAAAACCCTTTGTCCCTGCTCTCAATTGACTTGCATAACTTGTCTTCACTCCATCTGTGAAAGCTTTTGTCAGGAACTTCACTCTTTGTATTTGAAATGAAGCCTCGAAACCCTCTGTCGCTGCTCTCAATTGACTAATTTGAGTATATTTACAGTTCAAGCAAATTTGGGGTTATTTTGGTTGCGCTGAAAATAACAAATTATTTAATGGCCTTATGTATGGGGAAGTATAAGTCTACCATTGCGGTTATTTAACTATGAGCATATATAGCTTCCCTGCATTTATATCTATGAACAAATTAGTTATCTGTTGTTGCATATATAGCTTCCCTGCATTTTGATAGTCCCCTGAATTTATTACGATTGTTGCTAAATGTGGATTATATCATCATAACTGAATAATTCGATCTCGAATTCTTTTTGGAAATCTAATTTGATGCGACCATAAAATAAATAAACAAAAAGAAGGGGCTTGCTATATGAATCTGGCTTTTGGACTATGGAA
This sequence comes from Pinus taeda, assembly GCA_000404065.3. Lineage (NCBI taxonomy): Eukaryota > Viridiplantae > Streptophyta > Pinopsida > Pinales > Pinaceae > Pinus > Pinus taeda. The sequence goes on from APFE030680678.1 coordinate 25,828, forward strand.
GTAATGGAGGAAGAGAAGTCATGTTCGTTTCTGGAATTTGTTACTCCTTGTTATTAATTTTGGTGCTTTTTTGCTATTTTCCTGAATCTGATGTATATGTTTTGCAATATGGATATCCTGTATACAGATTCCTTTTTGTTTCCATGCTAATGTATTTGTCTTTCTATACATGGTGCCTTTTCGGACCTCTAACATTTGCCTTTCCTCGAGATGTCTCGGACAGTGGCTGTCATATACCACCCTTTTGTATCTTATGATGTTTTTTATATTGTCTCAATATAATCTATGATGTTTTTTTCTCTGAAAAAAAAAAAAAGGAGTTCACACATTTTACAGTCGATTCCAAAACCGGTTACTCATGGTTACAGAGATAAGAGAATAAATATTTTTAGTAATGAATTATGTTCTCATACATAAAATGCATTTCAATAACTAACCCTTCTCGGGGTCCAACGATAAAACCGTACTGTATCAGTGACTTTCATTTTAATTTAATTAAGGATGTGGATCCTGTAAATGAGAAAATATGACTTATTCCTAGGTCCCGCTGATTCAGTTGTTCACTTCAAAGTTCTAATGTATATTAGTATCTGATATAATAGTTTACTCATTATGTGAATATCTGAAGTAGTCTCTGTTTCCAGCCCGTCTTGGGGTTCACTGACTAGCTATTACAGAATACAATGGGTAGAAATTGCTTTGTAAGCATTATGGTTTAAGCATGAGCTATCAAGTTGAATGATGTTCCTTTAGATAACGGTCCACTTATTGGAGCCATAAGTGAGTTTAGAGATTTGTACAGTGCTGCAAATTTGATGCCTTCAATGTTGAGATCGAAGGCATCCTTTGGAAAAATCTCACCATCATCTTTTTTTGTAGAATTCATGTAAAGAAAACTAGGTATAATCTTAATGATCGAGCTATCAAGTTGAATGGTGTTCCTTTAGATAACGGTCCACTTATTGGAGCCATAAGTGAGTTTAGAGCTTTGTACAGTACCAAATTTGATGCCTTCAATGTTGAGATCAAAGGCATCCTTTGGAAAAATCTCACCATCATCTTTTTATGTAGAATTCATGTAAAGAAAACTAGGTATAATCTTAATGATTGAGCTATCAAGTTGAATGATGTTCCTTTAGATAATGGTCCACTTATTGGAGCCATAAGTGAGTTTAGAGATTTGTATAGTGCTGCGAATTTGATGCCTTCAATGTTGAGATCGAAGGCATCCTTTGGAAAAATCTCACCATCATATTTTTCTATATAATTCATGTAAAGAAAACTAGGAATAATCTTAATGATCGAGCTATCAAGTTGAATGATGTTCCTTTAGATAACGGTCCACTTATTGGAGCCATAAGTGAGTTTAGAGCTTTGTACAGTGCTGCAAATTTGATGCCTTCAATGTTGAGATCGAAGGGCATCCTTTGGAAAAATCTCACCATCATCTTTTTCTGTAGAATTCATATAAAGAAAACTATGTATAATCTTAATGATCTTCTCCTACATTATCCTAATTTTCTCCTCAGAATAACTGCTCAATACGTCCTCGATTTTGAGGGTGTTTCTGGTTTACAGGAAAATTTTGTTCACGATGATGGGCTGCCGTAGCTGGGCTCCATGCCTTGGCTATCTTGATGTACAGTTCTATATATACATGATTAAATGATAGGTTTTTTCCTACTCTACTTAATAATGAGTTCTCTCAAAAAGTTATTATGAGATAATACTGTCTAGTCATTTGATTTCTGTATTTAGCCTTTTTCATTTGCAACTTGATATTATTATGAGATAAGACTGTCTGGTCATTTGATTTCTGTATTTATCCTTTTTCATATGCAACTTGATAATGAGTGCTCTCAATTTCTCAAGTGTCCCCTCAATGAATAAAATTATTAGTGGCTTTTTCACATTTAATAAAACTTATTATGAGGTAGATTGCCTCCTCATTGATTTCTGTATTTAGCCTTTTTCATACTCAACTTGATAATGAGTGCTCTCAATCATAATAAGATTGTCTGGTCATTTGATTTCTGTATTTAGCCTTTTTCATATGCAACTTGATAATGAGTGCTCTCAATTTCTCAAGTGTCCCCTCAATGAATAAAATTATTAGTGGTTTTTTCACATTTAATAAAACCTATTATGAGGTAGATTGCCTCCTCATTGATTTTTGTATTTAGCCTTTTTCATATGCAACTTGATAATGAGTGCTCTCAATCATAATAAGATTGTCTGGTCATTTGATTTCTGTATTTAGCCTTTTTCATATGCAACTTGATAACGAGTGCTCTCAATTTCTCAAGTGTCCCCTCAATGAATAAAATTATTAGTGGCTTTTTCACATTTAATAAAACTTATTATGAGGTAGATTGCCTCCTCATTGATTTCTGTATTTAGCCTTTTTCATATGCAACTTGATAATGAGTGCTCTCAATCATAATAAGACTGTCTAGTCATTTGATTTCTGTATTTAGCCTTTTTCATATGCAACTTGATAATGAGTGCTCTCAATTTCTCAAGTGTCCCCTTAATGAATAAAATTATTAGTGGCTTTTTCACATTTAATAAAACTTATTATGAGGTAGATTTCCTCCTCATTGATTTCTTTATTTAGCCTTTTTCATATGCAACTTGATAATGAGTGCTCTCAATCATAATAAGATTGTCTGGTCATTTGATTTCTGTATTTAGCCTTTTTCATATGCAACTTGATAATGAGTGCTCTCAATTTCTCAAGTGTCCCCTCAATGAATAAAATTATTAGTGGCTTTTTCACATTTAATAAAACTTATTATGAGGTAGATTTCCTCCTCATTGGTTTTTGTATTTAGCCTTTTTCATATGCAACTTGATAATGAGTGCTCTCAATCATAATAAGACTGTTTGTTCATTTGATTTTTGTATTTAGCCTTTTTCATATGCAACTTGATAACGAGTGCTCTCAATTTCTCAAGTGTCCCCTCAATGAATAAAATTATTAGTGGCTTTTTCACATTTAATAAAACTTATTATGAGTTAGATTGCCTCCTCATTGATTTCTGTATTTAGCCTTTTTCATATGCAACTTGATAATGAGTGCTCTCAATCATAATAACACTGTCTAGTCATTTGATTTCTGTATTTAGCCTTTTTCATATGCAACTTGATAATGAGTACTCTCAATTTCTCAAGTGTCCCCTCAATGAATAAAATTATTAGTGGCTTTTTCACATTTAATAAAACTTATTATGAGGTAGATTTCCTCCTCATTGATTTCTGTATTTAGCCTTTTTCATATGCAACTTGATAATGAGTGCTCTCAATCATAATAAGGTTGTCTGGTCATTTGATTTCTGTATTTATCCTTTTTCATATGCAACTTGATAATGAGTGCTCTCAATTTCTCAAGTGTCCCCTCAATGAATAAAATTATTAGTGGCTTTTTCACATTTAATAAAACTTATTATGAGGTAGATTGCCTCCTCATTGTTTTTTGTATTTAGCCTTTTTCATATGCAACTTGATAATGAGTTCTCTCAATCATAGTAAGATTGTCTGGTCATTTGATTTCTGTATTTAACCTTTTTCATATGCAACTTGATAATGAGTGCTCTCAATTTCTCAAGTGTCCCCCCAATGAATAAAATTATCAGTGGCTTTTTCACATTTAATAAAACTTATTATGAGGTAGATTGCCTCCTCATTTGAGACTGTTTGGTCATTTGATTTTTGTATTTAGCCATTTTCCTAAGCCCTTGGCCATTATCTCTTGTCCAGAGTTGGAATGGAATGTTATTATTGAATTCCCAAACATCGCAGCAATGACCCCAAACAAACCTCTGAAATGGCGCAAACACAAAGTTTTATGCGATGATATGATGGCCAACACATGAGCTCCACAGTGGACAGGTGTCGTACCGGCTCCATGTGCTTTGACGCGTGGTTTTGTGACGTGGCGGGGAGGGCGCATAGAATAACTTATAGAAATAGTTTTATCATAATTAATATTTTATAGAAAGACGTATTCCATTGAAAATTTCTTATCAAAACACAGTTAGGTTGCCACAAGAAATCAATACTAGGTTGTAAGCCAAAATGTTTCTTGGGACAAGAAAAAGGTACAATCTAGTTTTGTAAGCCAAAATATTTTTGTGACAAGAAAAAGATACAATCTAGTGTTGTAAGCCAAAATGTTTATGTGCCAAGAAAAAGATACAATCCATCCAAAATCCACATCATAATGTGGTTAGAACCAAAAGCATATGACGCCCCTATTCTTTATGGCCCTGAGAATCTTGAGTGCCAAAACTCCCCGAGTTACCTTCTTGAGCCAGGTAGGTTGGCCTACCAGTCAAGGGCTGATTAGGAAATGGTTGATTGATGCCATATGATTGATTCCAATTTGCAGCTTCCAACCATGGAGGTACTAAGTACCCATACCTCACATTTCCACTACTGACCCCTGCATTAAGTGGAGGTGTGTAATGAGCATACAAAGAATTGACACCAGCTCTGGTAGGAACAAGGCAAGTGGGTAAACCCTCAGTTTGATAGTGGGGCACTTGAATGTTTATGAGATCTTGGAATAATGGTGTATTATCTGCAATGGAGTCCAAGGAGTTTGAAATAATCCTGGTTTCATCAACTATTCTTATATCGTTGATCATCCCTTGTTCCTTTTCAAGCATTTTTTGTGCCTTTCGTTTTTCCTTTTCCTGTCTTGCCATTTGCTTTCATTGGTCCTTAACTTGCCTTGCTTTATCTCTTTCAATCCTTTCTTCTGCTCGACGTTGTGCTGCAACAATCCTTGCTGCCTTCTTCTCCTTGATTATATCCTTCTTTTTCTGTTTTAATTCTTGCATTTCAAATTTCATTTTTTCTGACTCAACTAACAGGTTTATATAGTCCTCTGAGGTGAGTAACTGTGAGCTTCAGCCCAGACGAGGACTACCCAATGCACCTTGCTTTTTTCATTGATACTCTCTCTACTGGTAGCTTTAGGAACCGTCTAAGTGTCTTCTCCACCCCTCCCACCTGCATATCATTGCTTGGTACTTCCCTTTCAGTATCTGTTGGAACTGATTGAACCATATCATTATCTTCATTTGATGCCTCATTATGTCGTTCATCTTCTTCCATTGATCTATTGTCCACAAAAAAATGAACAATTTCACTGTTCAATTTTGTTGGTTGTGAGGGCATGTTCATGCTTTCTTCATTGGTTGTTGAGATACTATGTGCATTCATATTGATCATTGCTTCCGCTAGCCATGAAGGTGGGGTTACTTGGCTTGGCAATGTCAATTGGTCATTGTCAACTGCATGTTCAACAATATTCATTAGCAATATCAGCAACAGGAATTTCATGTTCTTGAGTTGGTGGAACAATCTCCATGTTACTAGGAATTTGTTCATTGTTATATTGTGTTTCACATACAGTTTCATCATCTTTAGCATATAAGTGTCCTTGAGATAGGGAAATCATATTACCAGCTGCAACAACATCATCTTGGTCAACTACTTCTTGCACTTCAACACATGTTTGGACATTCCCTTCTTCCTGACCATCCACATGAAACGCTTGGCTATAACCAGTATCATGCATAAGAGCATCATAGTTCAGTGGCCATATTCTTGTCCTCCTAAATCCAGCCTTGATATTTGATGGTGTCAAAGCCCTTTTAAAAGCTTTACTTGCAAGCTCTGTTAGCTCAAACCTTTTCACCTCAACCCCTGGATTCTTTGTCATCCATGCAGCACGCTCCGACTTGAAATAGTTCTTGAAAGGGCCAAACACACTATTATCAAGGGGTTGCAACCTATGAGTGGTATGAGCGGGCAATGGCAACAGGTCGATGCCTAAATTGTTTGCTTCCTCAATTTTTTGTACAGCCATGTGGCTCCCATGGCCATCTAATATCAAAAGGTGTTTGTTATTAGGCGAGACGCCACTTGGTACCGATGCAGCAAAGTGAAAAAGCCAACTTAGAAACAGTTCTTTAGTCATCCATGCATGGGGATGTGCAGCCAT